>PVKN010021123.1:0-15660 GCA_004027915.1 Capromys pilorides
TTTTAAATCCTTGGAAAAGGCAGGGTCCTTGACAACTCACTCGGGTCCCCTTCTGTCTCATATTCAAGTGGAAGTTTTCTTTTCTTCAATAAATATATTCTGCTCTTGGGCTGGAGAACAAGCACTTGCCTGGTAAGCGCAAGGGCCTGAGTTCAATCCCTGGTTCTGCCAAAATAAAATAAAATAAAATAAAATAAAATAAAATAAAATAAAATAAAATGTAGAAAGGAGGTAAGGGAAATTAGAATTCTGAAGTCGTACTTCTAAGAAAAACTGCATTTTAGGAGACAGTTACCCACAGTTACAACCTTCTCCTCTTCTAGGAAATTAAAAACAAAACAAAACATAAAAACCCTAATGACCTTAAAGGTACTATAACCCTTAAAAATGGGCTGGTGCTTTATTTTTTATTCTTTTAATTTGCCAATGGAGCTTTCCGTTTTCATTCCACAGCTTTCCACCTTTAAGAAAACAGCACTATTAATAGAATCCCATGTCTAAATTTCAAAATGTCTAAATACAAATGGTTTGCATCCTCATCTAGTCCACCTCACATGAGGTGATGACAGAATGTATCACTCCACATCACCCATCTTGAAGACACCTCCAATACCACATAAAAAACCCCAGCACCAGATAATAAAGTGTCTCTCTTGAAAGCCTGCTTTCTATTCTCTCCAAGTGTGCACTTCTTAATTCAGATTTTTTTATGCTCCTCATTAATGCATCCCAAAATTCAGCAAGTCTACTGCCTACTCGGTGAGTGAGGTGACTTGCAGTCCCCATTTCTGCTTTGAGGGACCTCCTCAGCTCTCATCCAGCAACAAGAAATCTGCAGCAATAGAGAAGAAAAGCACTAAGCAAGGTATGCCTGAGATAAATCTCCAACATGTCTCAGGTGTCCCTAGGGCTCTATAAATTTATGTGCATAATACTGTCGATAATAACAAATAATGCTGAGAACATGTCATGTGGCAGTGTGCCAACCTACTCACTTGGGTAACAGATTGAAATTAGCAGTCAAGAGACTCTCAGATACTCAAGCAAATCTTCTTTCATTTCTCTAGACTTGAACATAAATTAGTTCATAGAACCCATGTCTGCTAATTGAAGAAAAACAAATTTGCCCATGGTAATTTTAGACCCTTGTGATTTTTAAAGGAATAAATACAGAATTTAATTTCAGCACAAGCTCTCAATTTGCCTGTGGGCTTCACCTGTTTTCTAAGATGCTATGAAGACAGAATGGAATCCAAGAAGGAGGATGGAGTCCAAGCTTTAAATAGTCTCCTAGCATGGAGAAGGCAGTTTCCCATCCCGAAGGCCTGCTCTGGTGGCTCAAAGGCCTCCTCCACCACGGTCTCCTCTATCCTGGTCTTCAGAACCTCGTATCATTCTCTTAGTTATTGACTTTAATTTTCCACTTACAAACTTAAAAGTCAAAATCATTCTTGAATTCTAAGCTGAATTCTCCATCTATATACTAATTCTAAAAAGTCCAGAGCAAGTAGGTAAATCCTGAGAAGTAGCAGGAGTGAAGAATGTCTCTTCCACTGCACACACATTATCTTAAACTTGCGCAATGCTAAACGGCTGCTGAGTGGAAAAGTCTGAGTGTTCTCACTGCTGAACCTAAGCTTACCTACTCCTAGTGTCACCTACAGGGCCACCAAAACCATCCTCCGCTATTAACACCTAAGGTTTTTATCTGATTAAGTCCAGTAATTTGTTAATTTTGCTCACCTAACAAAGACTTATGACACAGGAAAAAAGCAGAAGGGTGGCATGAAGAAAGTTTCTGTTATATGTTACTTTTAAGAATAGATTGTAGGGAAATATTAATGTGAGGGCCAAGGAAGTCTACCCACCAAGGTTCAATGCTATTCTGGGGTTTATATCCATCTGAAGGATAATTTTGTGCAGTTCTGCATGATGAGAAGAACCACTGATGGTCTTTTGTTCTTGGCTATCATTTCACAGATGTTTTTATAACAAAGAGCCTTGGAAGATAGAAATAATACATCCAGTTAGAGAAAAAAGTGAGCTTGTTTACTGTTAAATGTAATACCCATAATGTCTCTCTCCAGAACAAAAGTTGGGTGGGTTTGCCCTCAGAGCACTAAGAACTACTCAGACTTCCTAGACAGAAATACAAACATATTACATATTCATCATCTAGTTAGGGAATAAAGAAAATATGCTTGAACATGAAGCACTTGCTGATTTTTTTCCTACAATTAATAAAGGCTTTTGTCTCTGGTCCAGAAATTCCACATCCTCCACCATAACCATGCCACTAGCAGACTAACTGGAGAGCTTGCAAGTACAAATCTCAGAATCGTCAGTCTTTTATAATTACAGCTTTCTGGTCTTACTATAATCCAGTTCTAACCATAATATAATTCTTTTCTGGCCTACTAATTTCTACTATAGGTTGATGTGTATAAAGTAAAAATGGCTCAGTCAATTTAGGCTAAGCTATAGTAGGGTGATAGCAACTGTAAATATTAGTGATAGAGTACTTAAGAAATTAAAATGACTTCCCCAGGAATAGCCTTGATATGCAGAACTTGCCAGTCTCCATAATGCAAATCTACTTTGGCCAATCTTAAGCTATAGTGCTGAAAGGAAATGAGCATAATCAACTCTTAAAAGTCAATTCTAACTCCATTGACTTGAGAGCAAATGTTTATTTCTTGCCTACAGAAAGGTGTATTTCTTGCCGATGGTGCATAACATTTGCAGTTCAGCTTCGTCTCAGCTTTTCCTCATTCCAGGATACAGGTTGCAAATGTAGCACTTATCTGGAACATGCCAATCATGTGACAAAAGGAAAACAGCAACAATGGGACCACAGGATGATCCTTTATAATGATCCTTTTCAGAAGTGGCATAAGTCATTATTACTTACATCTTAGTGGCCAACTCAGATCATTTGGCAAACCCAAAATCATTGAGTTGAGAAGTATACTACTGTGTAGACAGACCCAGGAGGCAGAGACAGCAAGGAATTTTACTCTAATACCATCTACAACAATAAATATTTAGGCTTCTCCTTGTATCTACATCACCCAGCGCGATGGTTTGCACTTAGTGCTCAGTTACAATAAAACTGAAGGACAAATTAGTGAGAGTCTTAGTAACATTAGAAAATGTGTTAAAATCTTGTAAGGCTAGCAAGCACCATGATTTGAATTTTGTTACTTTTTCCTCCTATATTTTGCCAAAGTATAAAGCCTTTCAAGTGGAATATGATATATATAGTGGTAAGATCATTGGTGTATTAGAGATAGAATATATTCAATAACAATTTCTTGAACTCAGACTTCAAGATAGTATAGTTTCAGATGTGGGAATAACTAATAGTAAATAAAGCAAAGCTCTTACTGCCATTAAACTTAAAATCAATCAGAAGACATATAATAGACAAATGAACAATGCCATTCCATAGTAAGTTATATGAAGAAAATTAAAGACATTTAACTAATATTTATACACATGCACAAACCCACAGTGAGAGTGTGGAGGAAGGCTCTTCTGTGTCATCAATGCTTAAATAATAAATCTCTTTGCAGCAAAAAATATGAAGTGATACAGATTTCATGATGTAGATAAATTGTGAATTTGAAAAGAACAGGTGGTTACAAGCAGGTCATTACATATTTGTTTTTATTAATTTATCATCAATTAAGCTTTTATTAAATAAGGAATGTCTAGCATTTTGACAAATTTTATGTGGGTCACGCTTGACTCTCATTCTTTCTAGTTTTAATTAAGTAGTCTGCTTTTTTTGAGATTTCTGTTTCATTATTTTTATAGGCTTTTCTCTTTTGTGCTATGTTGTATATTTTTAAACTTCTATAGTGTTCCTCATCCTCAGTGAACAAAAAAAGATTATGTGGTTGCCTTTAATGTGCTCGTGATTAGAACATATAGTTGATGAAAAGATAATAAATATAAAATAAGTTATTTTTATTCTTTCCAATGATGTTCTATTTGTTCTAACATATGGAGAGCTATACTAAAGTTAAAGGAAAAAAATTCAACTATCAGTAATAAATACAAAATTTTTTAGCTAGGTAAGATAAAATTATGCTGCAGAATGCTTTCAGTTTGTTGAAAGGATAGGTTTGTGCTGATATTGTTTGGACAATTACATGCTGATGTCTTGTACTCTATGTAACTGATTTGAGGGTAATATACACAATGTATTGATCATTGTTACCTTCCTATCACATTGTTCTGGAATTTTGTTTTATGTTTTCTTTAAAATAAACATTTAAAAACACAAAAAATAAATCAATATTATTTATCTATTTACATGATTGGTTGTTTTTGAAACAGCGTTGCTATACAGTGCATGCTGGCCTCAGACTTGTGGTTCTCCTATCTCAGCCTCCCTGGGGATTGTAAGCATCGGCCACTCGGCTCAGCTGAATCAATATTACTTAAATAAAGCCATTTATACTTAATTTTTAAAATTTAATTAAATATTAAGCTGTTTTCCCAAAAGAAACTATTCGCAACTTTATATTGTATGCCTGACTACCAATGTAAATAATTGGTATTATGTGTCACTCATTATGTTAAGAATTATTTATGCTAAATTCAAGAGTAAATATAAATTGTTAACATTGCAAAGTGTTCCCCAAGTCCCAGGTGCAGCTACTGTGAGCTTCAGGTAATTGTATTTTACCTCCACAAGCATGAACAAGAACAGAAAATAATGCAGGGCACTAACGGGAAACAACATTTCATTACGCAAGAATTTAGTGCATTCATGCTGGGGGCAGGAGGGAAGTTAATTAGTCTTTTTTCTTAAGTGCTCCCATTGCACAAACTCTCCTGTCTTAAATTCTTGTCAACCTTTGATGTTGACAGAACCACAGTCCACATATATCCACAGCATTTGTACACAGTCACTTTTCATTTTGAAGACATGCAAAAGACACAAAAGGACAGCTTGCTGTGGCCTAAGCATGATATCAATGGTGTTTAGGGTGAGGCTATAGTCTCAAAAGAAGTCTCAAAATGACAAAAGCACTTGAGTGTCCTTTAATTAATTTACCGTTGTGTTTTTGCAATAAGCTATGATTAGAATGTTCCCTCCCTAAACATATACCCATCTTAAAACTCATGTTGAAATTTAACTACCATTGTGACAATAGTAAGAGATGGGACTTTTATTATTTTTTGCTTTCAAAATTTTTTTGAAAAAATAAAATTTCATAATAAAATAATAAGAGAAAAACAATAACTAGTGTAAGAGAAAAAAACTTTTAAAAAATGACTAGGTCATGAAGATTCCACTCTCATGGCTGGGATTAATGCCAAGAAGGCCCTCACCAGATGCTGATATTTTGATATTGGAATGCATAGGCTCCAGACCCATACACCAGTAAATTTCTGTTTAATCCAAGAGGTGTTTATCAAGTAAGACAGCTTATTAAAGCATTTCAACTGAAGAGACCATCAAAAGAATTGCCACGATAGTTTTTAGTAATACTGTCCTAGTTGAAAAGCGGGAACCTCAAGTTTTGAGAATCACAAAGGCAATTCGTTGGGTTTGTCAACCCATTCAGTGTTGTAAAGGGCAGTTACATTAATGAAAAAAGTACTAAATTCTCAACATTGAATCATATGTGTTCCTCCGGGGACACTTCATTCAGCTATTAAGACATTTAGCATTTCAGAGTGGAAAAAAAGAAAGATACACTTGGAATAGAACAACCACTTTGGAATACATTTTGGTGGTTTTTACTAACCTAAAAATATTTTTACTATGATCCAGCGGTGGTGTTTTTTCAACCCAAAGGAGTGGGGGCGGAAAAAAAAAAAAAAAAAAAAAAAAAAAAAAAAAAAAAAAAAAAAAAAAATATATATATATATATATATATATATATATATATATATATATGGCACACATGTTTATAGTAGCTTTATTCATAATTGTCAAAACTTAGAAGCAGTCAAGATATCCTTCAGTACTTTGAGCAAACTATATGTTGAGATAACAAAATATTAATTATTTACTGTTAAAACAAATGAACTATCAAATCTTAGAAAGAAAGGAAGATATAAGCACAAATTACTAAGTGAGAGAAGCCAGTCTTAAAGGACTACATTCTATATGACTTCACCTGAATGGCTGGGAAGGACAAAACTGTGGAGATAGGAGAATATCATAAGCTGAAGGAAGAAAGTGAACAAGTTCAAATAATTTCCAGGGCAGCGAAAATACTCTGACACTATAACAATGGACAGGAGTCATTATATATTTTCTGGAAGCCACAGAAGACATAGTACTAAGATTAAGCCCCAAGGAAAGCCATCTACTTCACGTGACAATGTTGAGTCATGGGGAATGCGAGGTTGTGCACAGGTGGGCTCAAAGAATACAAGCTATCTTTGCATCTTCCTCTCAGTTTTTCTGTGAATGTGAAACTTCTGTTAAAAAAAAAAGGTATTCTAAAAATATATATATATATATATATATATATATATATATATATATATGTATATATATACATATATATACATTTTAGAGGCTGGGGATTTGACTCAGTGGTAGAATGCTTGCCTAGCAAGCTGGAAGCCCTGGATTCAGTCCTTGGCACATTAAATAAATAAACAAACAAATAAACCTCCTGTTAAATATATACATTTCAAGAAACACCAGTGCTATATGCTTTAATCTGTTTTAAAATACTAGCAAAGTGGGCCAGCGAAATAGCTTAGTGGATTAAGCACCTGCTAAGGCAAGCACAGGGACCAGGGTTCGATCCTCAGTCCCACATGCTGCTCCAGCCCCACCCCCTAGTGCACTGAGCCTGCAAAGGAGTCCAGGCATGGTAGTGCAGGTCTGTAATCCCAGTACTGAGGAGGCTGGAAACAGGAGGGAACAGTAACAACAGTTGAGGAGAGATATGAACATTTAAATTATGAACTCAAGTCTCAGTTATCAAACTGGAGATGCTATAAAAGAATCAAGAAACATGAATCGGGATATTAGAGGAGAATGTGCTGAAAAAATGAATCAAGTATAAGTAGCTAAGAAACAATGGCTCTGAACTGAATTCTAGAGAATTCTTGCATTTAGAGGAAAGAGAGCAAAGATGTAAGTGGTCAATGATGTAAAAGGAGAATAAAGATAATGTAGTATGTTTCGAGAATAAGAAGAGAAAACATGTTTCAGAAAGAGCAATAGAGGTGGTCAAATGCTATTAAAGGCTGTGGAAACTAAGTCTATTTTTATATCAAGTAAGATTAAAACAAACATAACCACTGAATCTTGGAAACTGGTTGCCACTGGTTGCCTTGATAAGAGCAGTTTTAGCAGATAGATGTGTTAAAAGTAGAATGGATATGAGTAAACAGAAGCAAAATTTACAGATATATTTTGAAAAGTTTTATGGTGGAAGAAAATAGATAGAAGTTGGAAAAAGGTATGTGAGATTAATGTGTGTGTTTGTGTGAGTCTTTGCATATGTGTGCAATTGTGTTAGTACATGAGGTCAGTGTGCATGTGATCACATTAGTGTATATGGGATCACATCAATCTTTTCACTTCCTCTTCCCTAAGACACAACACTCAACATCCTTGACTTAAAGGAAGAGAGGTTTAGTTTGTCTCAGAGCTACATGATTGGCTGACTAACAGGCAGAATAGGGCATGGCAGAGGGGCAGAAGCTCCTTATGTCATAATGGCCAGAAAGCAAGGACAGAAAGGAGGATCCAGGGAGGGAGCTGTACCCTTCCAGGTCTGGTCCCCAGGGCCTACCACTGCTAACACGACCTAACCTCCTAACAGCATGTTCAGCAAGGGATTCATCTGTTAATCTACCAATGAGTATAGGATCTCATAATCCAATTGCCTTCCCAACATATAAGGCTTTTGGGGGGCATTTGAGGTTCAAACCATAACAGTATCCAAGTGAACAAGATGTAGAAGACAATGAGAAATGGATAACCCACAAAAAGGAATAGTACTACTATTCTCATCTACTCTCAGTAGATGAGAACACATGAGACATCATTCACTAGTGGGGACATTGGCCTTAGGTAGAAAGACACTGCTCCATCAAAAGAAGAAAATGTAAAAGGGGTGGTAGAATGCCTATAAATGATGATGCTTTGGACTAATAACCTCTACTCTCTCAATGAAGTGTACAAATGATCATTAGTCAAGAATAGAGGGCTTGGCAGAACCAGAGTGAAATAGTCATCCACTAAAAGAGGAAAACAGTATTGCTCAAAGAGTACTGCAGAGCTTTTTGAGCTCTCTTGACATGTGTGGTCATGAATTGAGGTGAGGTTAGTCAGCGCAGCTTTGCGATTTTCTTTTGCAATATCCTGCTATTCAGTTACAGAAACAGAAGAAAAATAGCTTAGTTCAGCTTAGGCTGTGGTTTTTTTACAGGCAATTATAACAAGCAGAGAAAGGCTGAATACACTTCTGCTTATGCAAGTTTTTAGAGTGGACCAGGAAATGTAACCACGTTCCCGAGTGAATACAAGTGGGGACAGACAGATAGAAGCAAAATAATAGGATCTATGGCTTAGAAGTCTCAAAACGCTGGAGAAATTGGGAGTATATCAAGGCAAGTAAGGTGAGAGGATGGGAGATGATGTTGAAGTCAGATACTTGAAATCAATACTACGGGAAAGGTGATATTTATGGTACTATCAAATGTTACAGAGATGCAAAGTGTTACTGCCATATAAGGCTACATAAAAAAGCACCCCCAAACTTAAATGACTTGAACAATTTTCTGTTTGCTTTTGTTTTCTGTTTCTCACATCTCTGGGTAAGCTTAATCATTTTGCTGTCCTTGTCTGGTGTTAGCTGATCAATTTTGGAGTTCATGCATACTTCATGAACACTTTCTGTGGTCCTCTCACAGGACTGCTCTGAATCAACTAGGTCAAGTTGCCGTCAGCTAGGAAGATGGGATTCTACTATATATGGTCACCTTCAGTGGGTTTGCTGTGGTACTGGCAAAGGACAGAATAAAAAGAGAAGGGAGGTGAGGAGGGATGTGAAGGACATAGGAAAAGAGGGAAGGAGGGGCACTGGGAGGGAGGAGAGAGAGAAAATGCAAATCCTCTTGAGATCTAGAATCAGAATCTGCATATCACTTCAACAACTTTCTATTGGCCAGAGCAAATCATAAATAAACCCAGGCTTAACAGGTAGAAAACATAATTCCCTTGACTCAGATTTTAAAGGATGTAGTTATAGGGAAGAATAGGAAAACTGGAGCTATCTTGTTATCAATCAATGGCAGTAAAATCTTGGATTAAACCAGGTTATTACACTGCCTACCCACCTTCTTAATAATACTATTGAGAATACACTCATTGGTAGATTATGCTTGAGTAACACTTTTAAATTTGAAAGCCCTTTGCAACTATTTGATCATTAGTACAACACAGATTTAACCTCACGTTATATATCCATAGGGGAGGGTATGTAAAGATTAAAAAGTTATCCTGTAAGGTATAGTATACTTGGAGAAGTAAATAAAATAGGAGAGCTATGAATCCTACTGAGTAGTTTTGTGGATAAAACTTTAGGTAATAGATGCAAAAAGAAAGTAACATCCACAAATATTTAGTAAGAAAGATGAAAAAACAAGATTTGTTGGCCAAATGTAGGCCAACCATAACTACTGGTAAATGTAGACCAAAAAAGGGGGGATTAATATGGAACACTAGGTTTCTAACTTAGGAATCTGGGTACATACTCAAGGAAGGGGGTTTAAAATAATGAGCAGATTTGAGTCAGAGGAGCGAGCTAGTGAGTTTGGTGGACTCAGAGGTCTCCAGAAGACTTAAGCAGATGTTAATTACTGGAAATATGTGTGTGAAACTCAGGAAAACTCTTCGAACACAGTTGATAAGCCATGATTATCTGTAACTGGGCTAGTAATTGCAGTAAACATATATGGAACCAACAGGTCAGGAAAGAGGTTGTAGAAAGAAAATAATTAAAGTTCGAATGAGTTTATCAGGAAAGAGACTTGGAGCCTGAGAACACCAACTCTGAAACATTGATGTGAAAGAGAAGGGTATGGTCACAAAGGAGACTGAAAAAGAGAATACAAAGGGTAGCAGGAAAAAAATAAAATAGAGTGATATTGCAAAAACCAAAGAAAGAGCCAGGGAGACAGCTCAGTTACAGAAGCACCTCATTGGTGTGCACAAGATCCTGGATTTGATCCCCAGTACTGAAAAAAAAAAAAAAAATGAAGAAAGAAAGAAACAAAGAAAGAAAGACAGTCAGAGAGCTTATCAAGCATGTAAACTATAGTTCATGTATAATTATTAAGTCCCTAAAATTGCATCACTCTGAAGTTAAAAGTTCATCTGGACAAGAGTGTTTCAATAGTGTTAGGAGAAGGCATTTAGCTACAGGACTTATGATTCTGCTAAATCCAAGAAATGGGGTACAGTAATGCTGCTTGACTATTTAGGGTGGATGAAAAGGGGTAGTAAGCTCCTGTCTACCTGCCAAAACATTCACCTTTGGCATTCCGAGCCTCCATGTAATAAGTTTACTTCCTGAGGCCACCACAATGTAAGGAAGCCAAGGCTATGCAGAGGAGCCATGGGTAAGAACGGTGTTCAACAACATCAGCTAAGGGCCCCAAAGTCAGCACAGCTGCCACAGTGGCGAGGGTAGTCTTCCAGTGGTTCCAGCCCTGGTCATCAGGTCACCCTCAAGCTTCCAGGTTTTCTTAGCTGAAGTTCTAGATATTATAAAACAGAGATAAGCTATTCCCTTCAGCCTATCCTATTTTTGGAACACAGAATCCATAAGTATAATACATGGTGGTTCTTGGGCCGGGAAGATAGCTCAGTAGAAGAAGCGCTTGCCTAGCAAGCTCAAGGGCCTGAGTTCAATTCCCAGTACCGCAAAAATAGATAGATAGATAGATAGATAGATAGATAGATAGATAGATAGATAGATAGATAGATAGTGGTTTTAAGAAACTGAATGTTGGTGCGATATTTTTTGTACCAGGGATCTAATTTACGAGCTTGTGCTTGCAAGGCAGGTGCTTTGCCACTGAGCTATATCCCCACTGTGCAACTCTTTTGCATAGCTGTCCTGACTGAAGTACATTGAAAGAACAATGTCCAGAGAGAAAGACACATGTTCTATGACACAATAACTTTTTAAAGATCTTACATTTGCAACATATCCTTCTCAACTCAAACTCTAATCTTTTTAAATTTTGGTCATGGATAATACTCATGTTAGCCACATCTTTCCACAAGTTTCTCAGGACTTATGAGCAGCTCTTATTATAATTTCCTGTTATCTTATTTCTGAAACCTAACCTAAATTTCATTTTCTCTCTGAAAACTTCAATACTTACTTCTGATAAATGTAATCTTTCATTCCTGTGCTATGAAGAAAAAGATTTATTTGTTTTGGTGAACATGCCCCATCATTCTAAAAAGTCTGGGACTCAGACTTATTAAAATTAAAGTTCCTTGTATCATATTGATTCTCTACCTCAGACCAATATATACAATATGTGTTCAGTAAATATCTGTGGATTGAACAGACTATTAATGTAGATATTACCACTAGATTTTAAAGCTATTTAGTGCTGCAATGATAAGATTTATTCCAACTTTCGGTTTTCAGTTATCCTGTTGTCATAGAAAATATATGTATGGTCATTATACCCAAAACTTACTTTTATTAATAGAACCTGGCTTTCCACTGGTTCTGCCATCTAAAGAAATGTTATTCAAAGATTGAAAGTGCTCAGGTTAATAAAGGTTCACGTTGAGAAGCTCTGCACCAAGTTCAGTCAAACAATTGTGTCAAGTTCAGAGTCATACAATTTCTAAGAAAAGAAAATTGGGAGAGGAAGGGCAAGTGACTTGGTGGGAGGTAGTTTGTTAATTAGCAAACAAGTGGTTTATACATTTTGAGCCATGTGGCTGCTTTTCAAACTTTATTTTGTATTAGGCTCAGCCTGCCCTGGGGGTGGGGCTGGTGCAGCATGTGGTGTCTGGGATCGAACCGTGGTCCCTAAGCTTGACCTAAACAGACACTTAGGCCACTGAGATATCTTGTATGCTTTTCAAAAACCAAAGTCCGTGAGAAATTTCAGTTCTTTCCTGAAAGTATGCCCACTTGCCTCTGTGTTTGCACTTCCCTAATGTCTTACTACCTGTGAGGACTGAGGAGTTTCTTCATGGAAGAGAGAGACAAAATGGGTAGAGATGGGTGGTTGGACTCATCTCAGAAGCAGTTTGAAGAAAGAAAGCATTTGTTCCTACGGGCTTGCTCAGTAGAAACAAGCTGTTAAAACTTTATATGTATGGCCACATAAATCGTTCTTTGGACTTGGAAAATTTGCAAGTTAAACAGCATGTGAATGTGGACAGGTTGGGAGATCAGGACCAGTTGCTTTCTGGATATATTTAAAATGCAGGCATTTTAATCAGGAGCTGTTGAATCATCAGACTTGGACTGCTGTCTAGGCTCTTTGCCCATAACCCAAGTCACTGAGGTCATGGACTTTTGTTTATTTACTTCATAAATATTCACTGAAAACATACTAAGAGTAAGACATTGTTCAAGGCACTAAAAACGCAGCAATGGGGTGAGGAGGAAGAGCAGATTAAAGTCTCTGTGCTAATGGAATTTACATGTTACCAACAGTGGGACAGATGTAAGAAAATAAGATTTTTAGATGATGAGAAGTGTCCTGAAGAAATTAAGCCACAGTGATGTAATAAAGTTTAACCTTGACATTCAATGAAACAAAATCCTGCCCAGGTACTAAACTGGTTCTTGCGAGGTTTAAAACATCAGAGTCCCTGCAGAGGTCATTGATAAATCAGACCCTACATCTGTGCAAAAGACAGTTCATTCATCCTTGGTGGTCAATGGCTCTGAAGATTCTTGATTTCTTGACATTCTTCATGATGCAAAAGCAGGAAAGTCATCCAGTAACTCAGAGCTGTTCTGAAATTGTAGGCCTGTGTTAGCAAACGCTTCTTGCCTGAAATAGCTTTTCTCTCCAAGCATGCTTTGATTTATGGTCTGCTTGTTTATTTTTCTTGGTTGCCTTAATGTCACTGATATCAGATTCCATTTATCCTTAAACTTCACCTTCCTTCTCTATTGCCATGTCTAGGCTATCTTGCTTGCTTTCTGAGACGAGTCAAATTTACCTAATCATATCCAGGACCTCACCCTGTCTAATTATTGTGATTTACATGGACCATGCTTCTGACAAGGCCCACAAAGATGCCAATCTCGCAAAACTTAATTTTGCCTTGTTTATGTCAAGACCAAGATTTTTGCTAATATTCCTATTCTTTAAAATATACTAGCAATGTCACGGGGGCGGGGCGGGGAGGTAATATTAGTGCTATAGGTGAAACCTAGGGCCTCAGACATGTTAGCTAAGTGCTCTACCACTTAGCTGTACATCTGGTCCTTTAATGCCTCACAAATCTATGCTACCTAGAATATTTTGCCCACTTAGCTTAAGAAGCTATACTTTATTTTTTTTAAAGGCTGTACTTTAAACACTTCGTTTTAAAGGCAAAAGTTCCTGAATAAGATAGCTAAATGCTAGGTATTATGGTTGATATCTAGATGTGTACCCTCGTGTATGGATAGGTGGGGCTTTGGAAATGATTAGATCATGGATTGTGATACTGAATCATGAGTGTATGATATTGGATTCATCCACTGATTGATTTCACATAATTTAGATGATGAATTTCCTGAAGATAGATGATCCATGTGGGTTGTGGGTGGCATCAACCAATAGTCTTTTAGCTCAGATGGAATAAAAAGGGAAAGAGGAAAAAAAAGCTGTTCCCTCCTGCTTGCTATGCCATGGGTTGTTTCTCCTCTGCTACTCTGCTTTGACTTGGAGATAGCTGAAACCTCTATAAACTGTGAGCTAAAAGAAACCTTTCTTCCTTTAACCTTGTGGGTTTTGAATTTTTTTTCCAAGCAATGAGAAAGTAATTAAGTCTGCTAGTCAGTAGAGAAAAAATTCATCCATTAGTTCAAAAACAAGAATTTCATTAGAGGAAACATGGATATATGGTAATACTTGTCAAAGATCCGTTACGCCAGGACTATGTTTACTCTATCGAAGTCTGAGATTCCCTGAAATGTCAAGCAGCTTCCTGTTCCACAGTAATTTACATGAGGGACTGAAAAAGATGTCCCAATACACTAGGTGAAAAGAGAATATAGTTGAAGGATAAATGGGACTCTCACATAATCTACCTAAAATAGTATTATTTGAACTTAAAATGTTGAGAAATCTTCAGCTAGTATCTCTTTTTTTTTTTTTTTTCTTTCAAACAACGCTATCTCCCTTCTCTGCTTCTGTGCATCCATTTGTTTATGCAGCCAGGCGTCGTTCCCCAGGTTCTTGGGTTTGTTGCTGGGCAATGTCAGGTTAATGATCCTTTGCTCAACATGGACATTTGATTCAGACTTGTCCAGAAATTATGGCCCTGGTGCCATAAATGATTACTAAGTCAAATTCCATGTCTCTTAGTTCAGATTCTTATGAAAGAGAATAATGAGGCCTTGAGTTATTTTCTCCTGGGTTTTCTGTGGCAAGACCCTGAACCTGAAGATCTTATCATCCTCTGCTCTAAACTCATGGGTATAATCAGAAGATTTTATTACATGGCAAGCAAGGTGAGAAGGAACACAATCGTCAGCATGGAGTGAAGCTAGAAAGGGCCAGTGGTTGGTATATACAACCGGCTACGCCAAAGCCTCAGGCAGGAGAATTGCAAGTTTAAAATCATCCTTCACAACATGGTGAGAACTTGTCTCTAAAATGGGGTGGGAGCTTGGGGGCAGCGAAGCCCCCACAACTACCAGAGTCCTTCCTTTTCGGGCCAACATCTTGGTAGCTGGTTGCTGTTAAGATTCTGATTCCTCTAATTTGTATAAACATTTTGAATTTCCTATTATGAGGACAGAACGTAGTTCTATAGTTTTCTGTTCTTCCAAAGGGAAATCAAATTATAGATGTGGTAAAAATAGACATATTGTAAATTGTGGTCTAGCAGAATTAGTCCAGCAAAATAAGAACTAGGGAAGCAACAATGAATATGGATGCAATTTAAAATAGTTTATAAAGGGATGTGCTCACGCTCTCATGTGCATTCCTTCTCTCCAGCATATTTTTTTCTTCACCTTCTTCATAATAAAGTCCTACTCATTCTTCAAGGTCTGGATTAATCATCACTTCCAAAAATGCTTTTCTGTCAGTGTACAGTTTCAAAGGCAAAGGTGATCATTTCTTTCTTTGGTTACAATTTAATTGTATCTCTGTATGGTCTGAGAACTTATTTTATTCTTCTTTGAACTTCTTCCAACACCTAGGACAATGTCTACATGAGTCATAAATGATTGTTGAATAAGCCTAATAAACTAAACAGATTTGGTTAATATCCTCACTTTACTTAGAAATCAAAGCAATACTTACTCAATTAAATCTCTCCTGGTATGCTGTACTGTTAATTCTACACACCCCAAAACATCTACACTATCTTCATGATTATTTCACCTAACAGGTGTATTAAGATTCCTTATATTCCTCTTACTACAAGGAATGCATAAACCTTTATATAGCATCAAAATA
>PVKN010021124.1:0-15653 GCA_004027915.1 Capromys pilorides
GATTATGATCTGGTTAGGGACTGGACGTATTGGTGGGACAGTAGTGGTCTTATACCATGTCGCGTATACTCTGTACCTTTGTACAGTTTGCATTGAAATCTTACACTGTGCTGAAGGAGTGATCTTTTTTCTAAGCCACAGTGGAGTTGGGTTACTTAACTCTGTTCTTGTCCAAAATATCAAATAAATGTTTCATATTATTTCCACTAGGGGGGAAAAAACCAAAGATTTATTTTACCCAGGCTACATAATAGTTGTCTTGTTGCAAGGTTTGACAAAGGCCTTTTTTTCGCAACTATAGCTGTAGTATCACATTCTCCAACTATATTTTTTTGGAATAAAATAGAAGGAACAGGGTTTTATTTAAGAAACAGAAATTCTAACAAAACCATAGAATGATTCTATTTCTACAAGGCCAGATCCTATCCTCACTGGGAAAGAATGAATTTAGGTCAAGTGAAGAAATGCCGTGGCCCTGCTTTCACCTTTGAAACCTTTTTAGTAAGCTGTGACCTATGAGGTGTTTTCACTGGGTGTGGAGATAGTTACCCAAGAACCGTAACTGTGCAGGACAAGTGCCTAGAAGCCTGTGAAAGGCTTCCTCACAACCACAGCTTTTATTTCACTCTTTCCTGGCCTCTTCAGGGCCCATCACGAGCCTGTGAAAGCCTGGCTACACGGTTCCTTTAGGGCCACTCGGATTTCGTTCATTTTAGAATCTGCCATCTAGGCAGTTCAGCTTCAGATTTGCCTGGATCGCAAATAGTCTCTGCTGCCTGCATAGCTCCCCAAGATGAACGCTCTTGCCAATACATGCTCTCATAAAGTATCTCATTGTAAAGACTCTGTGGGTGCCCTTTGGATTTAGAACCAAAAGTCCTTTTTATTATCTGATGAATTAATAAAGACTTCTGACCACATTTCCTCTGGGGAAAGATCCTTGACATGTTTGCTCAAAATAACAGTGGCTCATATGTTTGGGAAGGCATTTCTAAATCAAATAAACTGCTTTCAGTATTAAAAGCAAAGATGTAAATTAAATGTAACAGTGGATATTCTCCAGGTCAAACAGATGGGGGACGCATCTGGTCGGCCGGTTCCAAGGGTCCTCCAGCCGGCAGGCAGAATGCCTTTTGGTTGATTTGAATCATCCTTAAAAGCCTCACAGCCCCTTTCTTCTGGAATCAGAGCGTCTTGTAACTCGTTTATTTATGTAGGTTCTCTTTCCCTTCTCCATAATAACATAGTCCCTTTCCAGAAAGCCGCAGATGCTGAGAATAACTTATGCTCTGAGCTGTGCTTAGCTCCCGGGCTGTGGCTGTCAGTGCTGGACGGCTGGCTGTCTCAATGTCCAACGTTGCCCTCTGCAGGCAGAGATGTAACTGATTTCCTTGTGATAGCTAGGGCCCTATGCAAACCAGAAATCCAAGAGATAAGTTGTCAAGTTCTAGTGGGGCGTGATGACTTGGAGGCCCTGCTGTAATCTCCCTGCAACATATGAGTTTGTGGCATCTCAACGCTTTTCCATCTTCTTCTGGTGCCCCATGTCCATCCCGTGGTCCAGAAATGGGATCAAGACTCAATGTTGGATGAGTCTGTAAAGGTGAACCCATGGTGAAAATAAAACTCCTCTCCTTCCAAGTAACCACTGAAGATTTAAATTGAGCAGATGCCGCATTCTGTCTTCAAGATAGGAGAGAAAGGTGATTGAAGCATAACAAGTAGTCTTGGATTTCCTTTTCCTAGGATGTTTTGATGAGTCTGGCCAAAGCGGTTGCCAATGCTGCTGCCATGCTGGTGCTGA
Organism: Capromys pilorides; assembly: GCA_004027915.1. NCBI lineage: Eukaryota > Metazoa > Chordata > Mammalia > Rodentia > Capromyidae > Capromys > Capromys pilorides. The sequence continues at coordinate 1,805 of PVKN010021124.1, forward strand.
AGGCCAAGAACGTTGCCCAAGTGGCCGAAGACACCGTCCTGCAGAACAGGGTGATCGCTGCTGCCACCCAGTGCGCCCTTTCCACCTCCCAGCTTGTGGCCTGTGCCAAGGTAAGCCTGCGGGCACCCCTGCTCTGCCTGCAGGACGCAGTGTGCGCAGATATGCCTTCTGTCGCTTGTGGGGAGCGAGGGCTGGAGTTGTCGAGGGCTGGCTGAGCTGGGAGCTTGCTTCAGGTGTCTCCGCTCGGGTGGTCGGATGAACTGCCTGGCCCTGCTTTCATCATTTGTCCTTTGCCCAAGTCCTCAGGCAGGTGGTCCTTTTCCTTAATCTACTTCTCTACGCAAGTTGCTGTTTCTCCTGCTTGGACTTCTCAGTGCGTCCTACGGAGAGTGCCCAGGACGAGTCTGTGCTGTGGATGGCAGAGCATCTCACAGAGGCTCAGCAACAATGGGGACCTTTATGCAGAGCCCTTCCCATTAGGCAGTGTCAGAGTGTGGGTGGGAATCGTCCCAAGGTGCACACATCACCTCAGTACAGCTCCCTAGCAAGCCTGCCTGGCACCAGGCCCCTCCTTGCTATGATTAATAAGTAGGTTATGGCCACAGAGATAATAAATGGTAGGTAAAGCAGGTCCCTGTGAGCCCCAAAATTCATGTGAGCCCAAGCACCCTTTCCATCCACCATGTGTCATCTTCCCGGGCAATGCCTTGTTTCCATTTCTGTGTTTGCCAATGTCTTGTGCTGTGTAAATGAGACTGCTTAGCCCAGAGTTTCTTAGGCTGTGTTGTGCTCTGTGCATTAGCAAGCAACATCTTCAGTGGTCTCCTTCCTGCTTGCTCTGGTGGGATCTGTAAGCAGCCAACAGAAACCCTCTGGTCCTTACCATACCGTAAGGGCAGAGCTCAGGTGCCTTTACAAAGAGAAATAGGATTCCTTTAGGTCATCATATCTCAGTCCACAAGATTGGCCAGAAAGACGCTAAAGAGAGAGGAAGTGTGATTGGGAAATACGAGCAATTTTTCCTGCCAAATCTGTCAGTAATAGAGCTTGTCACATCTGACTTCTGGGACCCCTGAAGTCCCCAGGCAAAGTACAAGCAGCGTGGGCAGCCACAGCAGTGGTTGAGCTGAGTCCCCAGGGCTGTAGCTAAGGAACTGAGCCCAGGGTACAGGGGAACTCGAGATGCTGCATGCCGGGACCCAATGTCGCCTGCAGCCCCAAGCCCAGCCTCTGTCCTGTGCAGGTTGTAAGCCCAACCATCAGCTCCCCGGTGTGCCAGGAGCAGCTCATCGAAGCAGGCAAGCTCGTGGACCGCTCAGTGGAGAACTGCGTGCGCGCCTGCCAGGCAGCCACCACCGACGCCGAGCTGCTGAAGCAGGTCAGCGCGGCAGCCAGCGTGGTCAGCCAAGCCCTGCACGACCTCCTGCAGCATGTGCGGCAGTTCGCCAGCCGAGGCGAGCCCATTGGCCGCTACGACCAGGCCACCGACACCATCATGTGCGTCACCGAGAGCATCTTCAGCTCCATGGGCGATGCCGGTGAGGCCCCTGGCTGTGGGAGGAAGGGCCAGTGTGGGATTCCCTCAGGGAGACAGTTGTCTGCAGAAAAGTTGAAGGGTGACCAGCAAGAATTGGTTCTCCTTGATCTCAGCCAAGACTTTCTCACTAAAATCTGAAAAAAAAGATCCAGGGCTTCTGCCACTCTGCCCACAGCCACAGTCAAGCTAACCAGAGTTTGCAATTTGAATTTACAGTCAACTTCTTTTCTTCTAAGAATGCTTACGGCAGGTCAGAGCAGCCACTGACACTGCCAAAGAGAGGAGCAGGACACGGAATGACGTCTTCCCTGCATCTAAGTCCCCTAGAGAGCATTACACATAGCCTGGGTTGACTGATTTGCATAGCCAAGACCACTGCCAGGCTGGACTGAGAGGCCCACGAGAGGCCCGCTCTCCCCAGGAGGGAAGTTTTTTAAGATGCCAAAACATTGTAACATAGTCACTTTTTAAAATATGCAATACGCCTTTTAATTTGGTTAGCTGAAAAATTACCATAGACTAAGTCCATCAGTATGTCTTCTCAGTCCCCAGAATTAACCACTTAAGAGTTGCTGGGGGTTTGTCTGAACTAAATTCCATTGCTTATATTTAAACTACCCAAGAGTGCATCGTAAGATAAATACATACATAGTAAGATGGTGCTCTAGTAGGCTGTCTTATCCTACCTGTCACTCCAGTTACTCATCTTAACCCCTTGTGGCAGGAGCAGCTGTAATTAACTCCTTCAGCAGAAATCCTAAGCTTCCTACAGTTGTGGAAGGGGGCTGGAGGGAGAGACCCTCCTCTGTGTCCACCTGTGTACATGGTATGCGCTGATCTTTTTGGGAGCAGCATCAGACTTTATTTTGGGGAGCATCTTAATGTACTCTGTCATCTTCTAAAGACATGTCTCTGGTTTCCAACTTTGGTTTAGATTTTCTTAAGCTAATACTACAGTACGGTTTGGGGGGAATTTGTTATTTTGGTGGTACTGGGGACTGAACCCAGGACCTGTGCATTGAGATATACCCGTGGCCCTTTTTTTATTAAGACAAGGTCTTAATAAGTTGTGCATGCTGGGAACATGGGAACTTGGGATCCTTCTGGCCTACAATAAGTATTCTTGAAAGAGTAATTTAGTTTTGTTTTATGACTATGTATCAACTCTATTGATAAGATTGTTGGACCAGTGGGCACATGCGTTTTAAATTTTGTTTTGTTTTGTTTTTTGTATTATGGCCAGCTCAGCCTGCCTTGGGGGTGGGCCTGGCGCAACATGTGGTGCCAGGGATCAAACTGTGGTCCATACGGTTGCCTAAGCTTTCCTAAGCAGGTGCTTTAGACTGCTGAACCATCTCACCAGCCCAAAATTTTCTATGAACTTTATCTCCAAAACATACTTGCACAGTTGGCAGCTGTACCAGTAGTTTATAAGAAATCCGTTTCCCTCCTTGCTTGGCCATGCAGATCAATACTTCGCAACAAGTTCTTTTCTTAGAAAATTACTTCATGCACTTCTCAATCCTCTCATGAATTAACAAAACAGGAGGAGTCCACACAAGGGGACTTTTGGTTGTTGCTGCCCTACTTTGTCTTAGATAATTGCTTTCTTCTGGAATACTCCTAGAGTCCCGAGAGTTGCAGAGGCTCACACACAGTTCCTGTGTGCTGTGGCTCTTCTTCCGCTCTGACCTCTTCCCCCGTGCACAGCCATTTGTCAAGACCAGACAGTAAGCGCTGTTCATTATTGTTCATGAAGTCACCAAGAGTCTTCAGAGTCCATCAGTTATTCCGCCTGTGTCCTTGTGCCACACTGAATTGAACACATCTTCGTGGCCAAGGCTTCTTTCTTCCCCGCAGTGCTGCAGTGTTTAGGCATTTTTCTCCCATGAGCTATGGGAGAGGAGTGGGTCTGTCCTGTGTACAGAGCAGTGTTATTTTCAATGTTGATCATTATACCCTCCCCACTTCCAAGAGGACGTTGAAGTAGATTCCAGTGAGTTCAGAACACCCTAAGACCAAATGATTAGTAAAACAAGATCCAAATGAGTGCTGGCAAGAGCACACCAAATGGAAGAAGGCTGGTCCAGGGCGCATCCGCGCACATGAGCGTGAAGCCGTGGTCCCTGTTCCTGCCATACAACGGTGAACCAAGTGGCACAAGTAGAATGGGTTATGTGGCATCACCCTTCTGGTGGCTGGTAACATGCAAACCCTGAATTTAAAATAAATGTTTCCTGTCTTCAGTCCTCAAAGAGTTGATTACAGGAGTCTGTGTGTAAGCAGCTCTTAAAATAAGGTAAACAGTATTTCCTAAGTATTTAAAGAGGGTAAATCCTTGTGGTCGCGTCCCCTGCCTTTCCTCTGCAAAGTGCTCCTCTTTTGTGCCGCGTTTATCCCTCATAGTTAAAAGTTCAGCTCAGGTCTACTGGGAACACTGTCCAGACAGCTAGGGGGTACATCCAGTACCATCTGGCACTCTAGTACACCACATAGGGGTAGAGGGTGGCAGTTGGTTCCCCTCCACCCTGCTGACCACAGGAGCAGGGGCAAGACCATGCCAGCTCCTGAAACTGAACCCACCGTAGAAAGCAAACGAACAGCCCAAATCCCCTGTCCTGTCCTCCAGGTGAGATGGTGCGCCAGGCCCGAGTCCTGGCCCAGGCCACTTCTGACCTCGTCAACGCCATGAGATCAGATGCGGAGGCTGAAATTGACATGGAGAACTCCAAGAAGCTGCTGGCCGCAGCCAAGCTCCTGGCCGACTCCACCGCCCGCATGGTGGAGGCAGCGAAGGTAGGCAGTACATCTGCTGGTCTGAAAAGTGAACCTTGTAAGTGTTTGGCTTGGCCCATGACTTCAGGAGTGCAAGGCATAGGGCGATCAACTGGGGGTGCTTTTCTCTTGTTTAAATCCTGCATGACTCGGTAGCATTTAACCTGGTCCTAGGGCAACGCATGCTAAGACAGAAACTCTTCAGGGGGAAGGTAGAGTCCGCTGCAGAGCGCCCTGCTTAGCCTAGGACTCTGCACTGCAAGTTGTGGTTGACTGAAGCTGGAGGTTTTCAACAGTGGCCGTGCCTATCTGTTAGCCTCAGTGTTGTTTTGATGTCCATTTGACTTACCAGCTAAACTCTTATCAAGATTTTGCACAGCAGGGGCTGGAGTGATTGCTCGGCAGTCTAAGTACCTGCCTGGCAAGCACAAGGACCCGGATTCACTTCCTGGTACCACATGCCATGCCAGCCTCAGAACCAGGTGTGCCATGCAGGATCACTACAAATCTGAGCTGTGTAGCGAGACACTATAACAAATAAATAATCTTTTTTAAAAAAAGATGTTGCACAGCAGAGTGTTTCTCACTCCACTGTCCTTCAATGTAGCAGCAATTTTTAACCTTGTAAAGCCTAGGTCTCTCCAAAATGAGTGAGACCAGATGTATTTTAGATTTTGGAGCTTTTACACACTGTGGCCTATTTGCATAGACTTTACCACTTACCCATCTAATCCGAAAACCAGAGATCCAGTGAGATTCACATTTAGTAACGATCTGGATTTCAGATTTTTACCCTGGATAAGGGTAAAAGTTAACTTTCTAGGTTTTGACCTCTGTACTATAGCACCATGCTTCTTCAAGGTAGCAGTTCTGAACAGGGGTTTGTTTTGAGGCTCTTCATAATATAGTGAAGTGTACATGCCACATTGCCATCTCCGAAGACCCAGATCCCTGGTGAGGCTGTGTGTGTGTGTGTGTGTGTGTGTTTAATTACTACCCATGCATGCTGTTTAGCCAGGCTGACAGGAAGCTTCTTTGGGTGGATATTTTTAGTCGTAAGGCAAACAAACATCTTCAGCAGAAATCCATTGCTTATATAGCATTTGAATTTCCCTTCTGCATACATTAAAGAGCTAGGGGAAAGTAAAGTTGAAGGCGTGTGTTCCATGAGTATGGCATTCTGTCCCCCAGACCACTTAAGATCTTCATTTTCACCTTTGCAGGGGGCTGCAGCCAACCCAGACAGTGAAGATCAGCAGCACAGGCTGAGAGAAGCCGCAGAAGGTCTCCGGGTAGCGACCAACGCTGCAGCCCAGAATGCTATTAAGAAGAAAATTGTCAGCCGGCTGGAGGTCAGGACAGTGGTTGACTGTGGGAGATTCCTATTTTAGATTGCAAAGAGCCAGGTGAAAAAAAAGAAAAAAATAGTTGAGTCAACAAAGTGATGTCGGAATAAAGAAAGCTGAATCAAGGTTAGCAACCATGGTGGATAGTTTAGGTACTTTAAAGGCACTGACACCATTTGAAAAAATTTCTTTCATTTATGCCCTCAGCAGCGATCCTCCCTAACAGTCAGAAATGGAATGCAGCCCGTTTTCAGCCAGAAGTGGCCCTCTTCCCTGCCCCGAAATGGTGCGCATGTTCGGGGGACCAGGCACCGGAAATGGTTACATTGTGTTGGAGGCAGAGACTTTCTTAGGGCTTCCCATAGAAAACAGGGACTGTGAAAGACCAGTGGGTGATAGGGTTTGGTTAGAGGTACAGAGAGGCTAAGAGGACGTCCTTGCTTCCTTGTTCAGAATTTCTTTTTTCCAATGAAAGAGTTGAAATAAAGAGTAACAAAACCATGTAATGAAACATGTAATTTCACATATAAGTATGCCCAGCAGACCTTTACACTGTAAGATGAGGAATTACCTGTCTAATGAGGAGTGGGAATCCGTGGCTCTCTTGTAGAAGGATAGTGGCCACCGCACTGCTAAGCCGAGAGCATGGACTCAGCGGAGTGCCCAGGGGCACAGCATGTGCCCTTGTCTTTCATTGTTTCGTTTTCTGTTCCAAGACAGGGTCCCACTGTGTAGCCCAGGCTGGTCTCGAACCCCCAGTGATCCTTCTGCCTCAGCCTCCCAGGTGCTGGAATTACCAGCTTGAGCCAGCTCACCTGCATTTGTGAGCCCCGGGCTCCCAGCTCTGAGAGAGGAGAGTCGTGGGCACCTGGATTTGTGCCTGATACCAAGAGCAGCCAGTGCTCCTGGGCGACATCTTTTGCCCCTGCACATTTAGACTTGGTGCTGCTGGTTATCAGGGACATCATGGTCTTACAATTGTCTTTTTTTTTTTTTTTGCTTAACAAATGATGATATATATACTTAATATATAGCGATTGTCTTTTAAAGAAAAGACTGGAGGCCAGCAAGATAGCTCAGTGGACTAAGCACCCGCTGTGGCAAGCACGGGGACCAGGATTCGATCCCTGGTCCCATATGCACACTGGCCCTACCCCAGGATGCACTGAGGCAGCAACAGAGTCTGGATGTGATGGTACAGGCCTGTAATCCCAGCACTGGGGAGGCTGAAAACAGGAGAATCGCTACGAGTCAGAGCTACATAGTGAGATCCCGTACCAAATACATAAATGGGGGTGCGGGATGTGGGGAGGACGAATACGGTGCCATTTGACCTTTGAAGCAGGATAGCAAGGTCAGGCTACGCCTTGACTTTCAGAAGGTTTTTAAAAGGTGGCATCACTCCCCGCATTCTTGCTGTGGCAAAGCCGTGTATGCCTGAGCCAGAAGTGATGTCATGCATGTGTGTCTGTGTTTCTATCTGCTAACGCACATGGACCTGCCTTGCTCTCCTTCACAGGTTGCAGCCAAACAGGCAGCCGCGGCAGCTACGCAGACCATCGCTGCCTCTCAGAATGCAGCCATTTCCAACAAGAACCCTGCAGCCCAGCAGCAGCTTGTCCAGAGCTGCAAGGTGAGCTTCCGGCCTGGCACGAGGAAGCGCAGGAGTGCTGTGACAGCCGGGAGGGGTTTAGCACACCATGTGCCCTGGGAACTCCTAGACGTGGGTCTCCTGGCCCTAATCTTATTTATCCCAACTCCACGATCCAGGTATCCTAGCATCTGGTTTTTGTCCCTTAACTGTGGAGAGCCTGTGCTTGGGATGAGAGTTGCATTTTCCCCCACTATTGCCCCCCTTTTTTTCATGGAACTGAATGAAGGCATTAGGGAGGAGGCCTCTTAAGGGCTCTGAATGGCCCCGCTGCCGTGGGCGGGCCTTCCCCTGCAGTCTGTACTCCTTGCACCTAGGCCGATGACTTCCTTTCTGCTAATTCCACTGCAGAATTTATTTCATCCTCTCTGGCCTCGGTGCAGTTGTGCTATGGTGCTTTCTGGTATTCCTTGCTTGTTTGAGCCTGGGCCTTGGCCCTGCATTGAGATGACATCATCTGCCTTGATGCCATCCGTGGGGGCCAGGGGAGCCAGCTCTGCCTGGACCCTTCAGAGCCGTTGCAGAGCGGCGTGCACTCACAGAGCAAGCAGTAGCCACACGTGTGTGCACATCGGCTGGGGTCTGCTGGAGCAGTATTAAGGGCTGGGGGACCCCCTTTGAGAGGAAGAGCTCCCCTGGGTGCTGCAAGGGCCCCAGCAGCTGTGCCTGGGAGCCGGGGTTGGCAGCGCTTCATAGTCAGGTCTTTTTTGGGAACATGTGTCCCTCATGTCTAGAGACACATGACAGGGTGAATCTCCTGTCCCACTCTTGCACAGGGGCAGAGGACGCTATGCCTCTGAGAGTCACTCTCAGGAAATGAGAGGAGTGGTGTTGGTGAGCTTGAAGTAGACAAAGGAAAGGGGACCAAAGCCCTTAATCTGCAGTCCTAGGAAAGGCTAGGGAAATTAACATAAAAAATATTTTTTTAGCTCTTACTGGGATGGGTTCTTGGGCAAAAAAAAGTTACTAGGCAGAATCCACTGGGCCCCTTTTACCACCAGTGAGCTGAGCTGCTGTGACCCCCAAATCCTGGCTTCTCAGAGCAGCCCACTCCTGTGGGCTGAAGGAGAAAGTGTGGCAGAAAGCACAGGAAACACAGCAGTCCTGCCATGTGAATGCCGCTTCTGTCCCCTTCCCCAGGGCTTTGGGTTTTTCAGTTTGAGAAGTGGCGAGTGTTGCTTAGAACAGAGAAGCAGGAGCCGCCACCCCCCTGCTACTCAGAACACACTCGTGGAGTACAAGCGCCCAGCTCTTGTGTGTGTGGTGGCTGAGTGTGTCTCTCAACTCCTTCTCACCACAGACCCATATGACTTCAGTTTATCCACCTCTGAGTCGGCATATCCTTTTTTACTAATTCTGTAACCCAGTGACATCCAGCAGAATTCTCTTGAGGCTCTGTTATGCAGAATCTTCTTTCCCTAAATGCGTCAAGACCTTTGGGACCACGAGGTGCAGTGGGTGGGGAGGAGCTCTCAGAACACATTTCCCTGTTGGTGAGGACTCTGCTAAATATACTGTGTCAATCCAGGAGTCGGGACTGGCCTCTCTGGGCAGTAACCAGCTTGTCCAAGAATCAGGTCCCTTGGGTAACTCCCGCCTTGATAGCTGCAGTCCCCTGCCTGTGCTCAGGGTCTGTCTCCTGGCTTCCTGCAGGCGGTGGCAGATCACATTCCTCAGCTGGTCCAGGGGGTGCGAGGAAGCCAAGCGCAGGCCGAGGACCTCAGCGCACAGCTGGCCCTCATCATCTCCAGCCAGAACTTTCTCCAGGTAACGTGGACCCTGCCCCCACCCCTCCCCCACCAGCAGGGCCTGCCCTTGCTGCTTACAGAGAGGCAGTGTTGGGAAAAAAGAAAAAAAAAATGTAGTAAGTTGCAAATTGAGATGAAGGCCCCAGGACCACGTAGTGCCTCCAGTCCCTAGAGCACCTTGTGCTCTTACGCGAGGACTGGGAACACATAAGTATTTTCTTTTCCAAATATGAGTCTGTTCCACTGGCTGTTAGTTTGGACTGTCAGCCCTCTGTGGGGTGAAGGGTCAGTTTGTTGGGGATTTTTTGGTTTGGTTTGGTTTGGTTTGGTTTGGTTTGCCTGTGGTGCTGAGATGAACCCATAGCTTTGCATATGTCAGGCAAGTTGTGTACCTCTGAGCTGCACCCACATTATCGTAGATTCACTTTAAGGAAAGCCGGGTACAGTGACAGCACCAAGAGAAAAGTCCCTTCTGCACTCTTCTTCCATCCAAACCGCTCTCCATCAGCACTCTGTCACTATGTATATCTCATCAGCAGTTGACATGAGGATGCTCTTCAGCTCCGCATCCCTTTCTAGTTCTGCCTGTACTTAATTGGGTCATTTTTTCCTGTGCTGTAACCTCAACATGCAGAAGTAAAACCTGGGATTTTTTGTCTTTCTGCATATTTAAGCTACACACAGCTACGCAGAGATGTATGTGTGTGCATGCATGCGTGTGTATGTGTGATGGTTGAATTATGAGGCATTGTATATAAATCTTTTGCTTTTTGTTACTGTTTTGTTTTGCATTTGTGTGGCAGTCAGGATCAAACCCAGGGCCTCACACGTGCTAGGCAAGCATTCTGCCCCTGAGCTACATCCCCAGCCATTTCAGACTTTAATTTTGAGATGCAGGCTTACTAAATTGTCCAGGCTGGCCTCAAACTTGAAATCTTCATGCCTTAGCCTCCAGCACACTGGGGTGACAGCATGTGCCACCGGGCCTGGCTGGCCCCTTATTTCGTTGACCATCTGCACTCTTCTGAGTTTCAATAATCTGCTAAGTGGCCATGCTATGTGTTAGCTGCCCTCCCATCATTGGCCATGCAAGGTCTTGTGTGTTTGGTCATCATGGAACAGCTGGTGTAAACGATTTTCTTTCTGTGCTCAAATCTTTTTTCCCCTCTTGAACTACTTCTCTGTGATAAATCTCTAGAAGTAAGATTGAAAATAACTTAGCTGCAATTGCAGGACACGAAGATGTATAACTCAGATAAGGCATGTCGTGGACCAAGCGGTTCTGGACCAGCTGCCAGTGCATTTTCTGTTCTAAGTTCCACTGACTCCACCTTGGCTTTTGTCATGGCTGTTGTTGTTGTTTGGTTCTTTTAACTTAGTCATCATAGATACTTACATCTTTTTAAGAAGAGGCAAACTTAAAATAGCAATAGAGTTGACTGGTCAAAAAGTGTGTACATTGTGCGTGTGTGTGTGTGTGCTGCACATCAAACCCATCAAACTTCGCATGCATGCAGCAAGCACTGTTATGCTGAGCTACACACCCAGCAAATCTATGCATTTTTAAACTTCCTTCCTAAAGTTGTAGAATCGCCCTTCCAGAAGGTTGAACAAACCTAAATTTACAACCAGCAGTATATGGAACATACTTTTAATACATCTTTTATAAGATGGAGAGTTAAGTGCTTTTTTAAAAAAAATGTCTTTGCCAGTTTTCTCTAAAATTCATTTGATTTTCATCTCCTCACTTTTCAGTAAGCATTTCTCATGTGCTCTGATTTGTTTTTGTCATGGGAAATTATCTGTTCTTGCTTTTTCTGCAGTCATGCTGGTTTTTCATATTGCTTCTCATTAATTCTTTAAATATTAAAAGTATTAATTTTTTCCTTCATGTTTATGACCTGTCACTTGTTATAATTTTTCTAACATCAGTTTTGTAGCATGTATATTAAAATCCTTAAAGCGTACACGCTTTTTGATTCTGAAATTTCTTTAAAGTTTTATGGGCTGGCCAAATAGCTCAGTGAATTAAAGCGCCTGCAAGCAGGCACAGGGACCAGGCGTTTGATCCCCAGGCCTGCCATGCCAACCCCACCCCCAGGGTGCACTGAGATGGCAATTGAGACTGGGCATGGTGGTGCATGCCTGTAATCCCAGCTCTTGGGACGCTGTGAACAGGTAGATCACTAGAGTCCCATCTAGTAGTGAGATCCTGAACACCTTGTAGACCCTTCCCTAAAATACAAAAAAAAAAAAAAAATTATATAAAGAAGTTTGAGGCTGGAGGGTTGTGAGTTCAGACCTAGTCTGGACAACATAACAAGACCCTCATTTAAAAAAAAAAAAAAATTTTTTTTTTTTGGCGGGACCAGGGTTCAAACTCACAACCTTGCACTTGCCAGGCAGGCACTTGTGCCACAGAGCTATCTCCTAGCCCCCTCAAAAAATATTTTTAAAAAATACAAAGAAAATTATAAATAAGTACGAACTTTCAGCTGTTGGTTGACCACTGTTTGTTTGTTTATTTTGTCTTTTTGAGACAGGGTCTCACTATGCAGTTCAGGCTGGCCTTGAGCTCACTATTGTAGCCCAGGCTGGTCTCAAACTCACACTGATCCTCCTGCCTCAGCCTCCCAAGTGCTGGGATTACAGGCGTGCACCACTACGCCTGGCTGACCACTGTTTATTATGTTGAAGAAAAATAGAAACATTCCCAATAATGAGGAATTGGAAAATGTTAACAAGGACTACAGCAGAATACTATATGGCTGATAAAAAAATTACAGTCTGTGTAACAGAGGGACTCTAGGGGCTAGCGAGATAGCTCAGTGGTCTAAAGCACCTGCTTAGGCAACCACAGGGACCTCAGTTCGATCCCCGGCACCACATGCTATGCCAGCCCCACCCTTAGGGCAGGCTGAGCCAGCCATAACATACATACATACATACATACATACATACATACATACATACATACAAACAAAACAGAGGGACTCTAGAAGAAAGCAGTAGAGGGGCCTGGGAGCTAGCTCTGTGGCACAAGTGCCTGCCTGGCAAATGCAAGGTCGTAAGTTCAAACCCCAGTCCCACCAAAAAATAAAAATAAATAAAAGAAAATAGTGTTGTAGTATCTTATTTTTTTTATCTCCAAACACGACACTTACATATGGTGAAATCATTTTGACTTAGGAGATGTGAGGTTATTTTATTTGGCTTCATTTGTCAAAATAGCCTATTGGATATATTTGAAATTTGAGATAAAGAGCTGTGTTGAGAAATGCAAAGAAACCTATTGAATAAGAACCATCTTTGAAATTTGTTTTCATTTAGTTTTAAGCTACTGATTTCACCTCCCCCGCTCCACCAACTATGAAGCATACTTAAAAAAAAAAAAAATCCAAAAGTCAAGAATATGTACTGCCCTAGTGTCTAATTTGAGGTAGTCATTTTGGGGTCAGAGTAAAGAACAAGGTGGTGTTTGATGTTCCTCTGTTTTTAAGAAAACCTACGTTCTGGTCACTGTGGAGACGTTTGCCGTGGGGTCTCCGGCCTCCCTGCCCAGGGGCTGCCTCACTCTCTGCTCTCTCTTGACAGCCGGGAAGCAAGATGGTGACCTCTGCCAAGGCCGCCGTACCCACTGTGAGTGACCAGGCTGCGGCCATGCAGCTGAGCCAGTGCGCCAAGAACCTAGCGACCAGCTTGGCCGAGCTGCGTACGGCCTCGCAGAAGGCAAGTAGGACCTGATCATGGGCCCTAAGTCTTCATTTCGTGTTCCTGGTGTGAGTGGGTGCTGCCCAAACTCCAACTGCAGCTAGATCCATTTCCTGACAGGAGTGTCCATTCCGACTGAGTGCTTGACCATTGAAGGTGCTCCCGCAGGTGGCTTATACTGCACTGAGTGCTCCCTCCTGGGCTCGGTTATCATCCTGTGATTAGAGATGACTTTTGTTGAGCATCACGGCAGGGAAGACCTGTTCGCCTCATGATGGCTGGGGAGCAAAGGAGAGGGACACAGGAAGAGGCCGGAGGCCTGCTGTCACTTTGGGATCATGTGCCCAGTGACAGGACTTCCTCCTACCCGGCCCCACGGCCACTGTCTCCAAACAGTTAAAAATGCCTAGGAACCAAGCCTAACACTTTGGCCTTTTCAGGGAAATTTCACATATAAAATAGATCAATAAGTGATCGTTTCTCCAGATTGCCTCTTGAGAGTATGATGAATGATTTGGGCAGAAAATCTAATGGTCACCTTTACTATTCTTTTTTTCTTAGACAATGTTTATATTTGACATGGAAGCATTCACTTTAAAAAGTTTAGTCTAAAACACAGAAGCAGGGAGAGTAGGGAGAGGCCGACTGGCATCCTCAGTGTGAGCAGTGCGCTGCATTGCCGAGGGAAAACCAACCAGTGCTTTAGCCAGTAGCCGTCGACACGAGCGTGTGTGCTGCTCCGCAGAGAGGCCCTAGCCTGCCCAAAGGTGCTTGCTTAGTGGGATGCAGGTTTCTGGGCCGCGTCAGAATCTTGGCCCACAGATGATCCTCCCTGTCTGCCTTTGGAGTTTCCTCAGTGAATCTTAGACACATACCAGCAATCAGTGCGAGCTCTGGAACAGTGAGCTCCGGAGCGAGGGGAATGCAGGACTGCCCGGCAGGTGCAGGGAGAAGGCACGACTGCCCACCAGGTGCAGGGAGAAGGCACGACTGCCCAGCAGGTGCAGGGAGAAGGCACGACTGTCCAGCAGGTGCAGGGAGAAAGCAGGACTGCCCACCAGGTGCAGGGAGAAGGCACGAC
>PVKN010021125.1:0-15655 GCA_004027915.1 Capromys pilorides
ATGTCTTCTTGAATCTTGGCGCCTGCTCTATTTACTGTCTTAGTAGAAAAATTCATACCTTATAGTTATTTTATAATTTTTCTAGGATTGGGAGTGAACTAAGTCTATCCTTCACAGCAATATGAAGAGTATAAGGTGGAAAAAACCTTGGCTAGAACTCAGCCTAATTCTATTACCTGTGTTCAGTTTATTTCTTTGCAATGGAGAGGATAGATAGGTACGTAGATAGATAGACAGACAGACAGACAGCCATATAGATAGATAGATAGATAGATAGATAGAGAGATAGATAGAGAGATAGATAGATAGATGAGAGAAAGGGTTTAATCTATATTTGCCATTTATCATCTCAATGTCCTTAGGAAAATAACAGAAACTATGCTGCCATGAGTTTACCACTAAGATAAAATGATTGAATGTATACATATTGCCTAGCTTTGTCTTAGCAATTAAGAATTTGTAATAAGTATTAGCAATTATTCTTTAGAAGAACCAGTTCTTAACACACCAAGAGAACAAAAGGTATATACAGAGTCTAGACTTAAATGTGCTCAAAATTGAATTAGGAATATTAGACTAGTGAAAAGAAATTATTGAAAGATAAATACGTGTGACAATTGGGTGCCAATTTGTACATATTTTGAGACTATAGACACATGTGAGAAGCTATTTAGGCTATGGATAACATGATGGACTTAGTATTTGGAGGCTGATTCCAGAGGCAGGATCAGAGGCCAATGTGAGCGAGGGGCATGTGGTGAGCAGAAGAGACAGAATAAATACCACTTTAACTATATAAAAGTTAGGAATAGAATCAATGGTGCTACTCAGAGATATTACACCTGCTTTACATGTCATAGTTCCTGAATGTCATTTCTGTGTATGCTTGGTAACTAAGGACCCCTGATTAAACTCCTCCTGGAAACTCTTCCTTCTCCTCTCTTATATATGAAGAATTTAAGTTCCCTTTCTTGCTGCTGGGGAAATGTATAGCGAACATAAATAACATAGATCCTAGCAAGGCCAAGGGTCATCCTAAGACAGAAAGTTAGGCTTTTCACCCTGGAGATGTTACAGATAGCTTAGTCAATTCTGTTTTCCCAAATGTTGACCTCACTGTGGGCCATCAGTAGGGAGACATAGTTAGTTACCTTGGTAATGAGGTCTCCAGGCACTCTGCTGTTGAGATTATACCTCCTGCTTCTGATCACTTGAGAATAATGACTGTATTTTGGAGAGAAACCCAGTTTTTGAGACAGAGATTTGGTACCTTATTAAGAACCACTAATCCAGAGTTTCTTTGCGATCCAAAGAAGAGCTTCTTGCAGTGACTTGGACCACAGAAATCTGTAAGAGTCCTATGTGACTTGCTGTCCTCACTGTGTTCTCAGACTCAGGAGGACTGAGACAGATATCACTTCCTTCTCTATACACTTGTGTTAAGACATAGTACTCTGGGTGGTGTCTAGAGACTTGATAGCAAATGGGGAATTCCTGTTAAAAATAACACTACCCTATAAGAGGAAACTCACAGACTATTCAGTAAAATAGCGTAGCTCCACACAGTGACCTACAGACAAATAACTGGTGAGTGTTAAATTTCTTTTGCAAAAAATATTGACAAAAATCTCAGAAACATTTGATAAATATTGATACAAATTTATAACCTATTTCTTGCAGTCAAATTTCTAAAGTAGAGGACATGCCTTGGGCGTGAGCACAGCTCTTTAGAAGATCCCACAAACAGGTTACCAGGTGAGTAACTGCTAGGTTGGGAGTGTGTGTAGAGCGTGTATTATCACAGAGAGGTTGCTAACCCGAAGAATGGGAACATGAGTCTTATAGGAAAGTACGTGATTTCTCAAAAATTTGAAACATATGTGACTGTTCTAATGAGAAAAGACAAAACCAAGCCTTTCACTGGGTTGTATCCCAGAGACTGTTCAAGACACTAAGATCCAAGACAGGCAAGATCACCCTGATCTTTTTTCCTTTCCAAGGTTTAGTATGGGACCACTGAGCACATTCAACTGAAGAGATGACTTTTCTTAGTAAAACCAAGACAAATTATGCTTTAAGTAAGCCAAAATTGCTAGGGATTTTTTAAAATTTTTCAGAAAACAATTGGATAAATTTCCTTTTCTGTGTAAAACTAATAAGCAGTGTGTATTTATCTAGTACTGAACTACATTCATTTTTGCATTATTTATTTAAAAGAAAGAAAAAGCTATAAACCACCAATCTCAATTATATTATCTGAGTTTTGTGACATCACTTATGCCTTCTCTACATTTTCCTCTTATCTTTTGCTCTTCGTTTCCATCTCTTAGAACTGAGGTGAGTAATCATATTCCTGGCAGTGCTTCAAAAGTATTCTCCATAGCTTGTTCCCCTTTACTAATTATTCTAACTGTTGGGCTCCCTGAACTATTGGTGCTGGGGTAGAGTTTTTCTTTAGTGCTAATAACTTGGAGCATATTAATACTCTGGAGAAGGAAAGAAAGATAAATATTATGGACCACTGTCTTAAATAAAGTCTCCTGTTCAATATGTTGAATTAATAAGAATAATGTGCATGACTTCCACTGTACACAAGTATAGTAGAAACTGTAAGTTAAGATTGATTGGCTCCAAAGCACCAAGTTTAATACAAAATAAATATTCCTTTAGATTTTTCTAGTTATGTTAGTTGGATGGACTTTTGGATCCAGGTGAGAATTAAAACTGTTGGCAATATCAGTATCAGAGGTGAAACTTAAAATTTTATCCTACTCATTCCATATCTGTGTGAGGTCAGCATGCACAGTTGTATATGAATCTGATCAGTGAACCTTGAGAAACATTTTTAAGAAGCATGAAAAAAATCTATATGAGTAAATGAAAGAAGAATGATAAAATTAAAAAAAACAAGGCTAGAGTGATCAAAGAATTGCTTAGAATTCAGAAATGTTGGAATGAATTCTCCACCTCCATACTTGCTCTGTGCCCCTTACAAATTTAAACTGATCCATTTGTAAAATTAAAAGCAATAATCACTAACAAAACTACTGCTTGCCAAGACCTTCCTGTGTGTCAGGTGCAAGGTTAAATTCTTTAAATATGCTCACCTATTTAAGTTTTAGCTCTGTCAAACATTAGAATAGTCAAGTTGTAATATTTAAGAATATTGTTCTTAACAATTTGAGGCATTTGTGAAGATACTGACTCAGGAAAGGTCTGGGAACTGCTTTTGAAAGACTGTAATGATCAGAGTTTGTCATGCGATATAGTAGATTAAGGCCTACTGAAGAAAAGAAATTGAGTTAGGAGACTGTTGTAGTGATCGTAGGCCATGACAGTGATCTTCAGAAGTTAGGAGTTGGTAGAAAGCTGAGAGGAATGGCAGGAGGCACTGGTCTTGGACTGGGTACAGCAGGGGAGGAACAGGGAAGATAAAGGTTAAACTTGGCTGATGGGCAAAGATAACTAAATGTGCCCCAGTACAGCCTCTAGCTCTGAATTTACTGGGGTAAGACAAAGCAAAGGGGAAGCTCATTTCCTTTGCTAACACAGCATGGAAAGGAATGGGGAAAGCTCATTTTGTATTTGAAGAGACTTCTCCCATTTTTTTTCTCTTTCTATGGCCAGAATTCAAGGAGACAAACTAAGTATCTGAAATGCCTTATAGAGTCATCTTTCATGATCTTGCAGGGCATTTGTTGCAGATGCTATGGGAGATAGTAGCCAGTAAACTTCTCTGTTCTCCATTATTTCAAAATTGCACGGGATGATTGGTGTAGGACTTAAGGCCATGAAGGCAAGAATTAGACTGATGCTCTGGAGAGGAGAAGCCATTGCAAGGACCTACAAGAATCCTTGTCATCAGCTGCTGCTGACAGTGTTAGGAGGGGATCAGTCTCAGACATCTTTTTTCATTGAATTCTTTGGGACCTACATCATGATGAGCTGAGGAGGAGCAAGGATCTGGGCACCCTCAGTGTGTCACTGACCAGACCCAGCCTCCAATGGCCAAGGAGTCGTGTTTTGTTTTCTTTAAACATCTTGAGGGCTGGAAAGATAGCTCAGCAGACTAAGCACCTGCTTAGGAAAGCACAGGAACCATGGTTCAATCCTTGGGACCATATACTGTTTTGGTCCTACAGCTCAGACTTATAAGGATCCGCCTGTTTTCAGCCTTCCCAGAGCTGGGATTATAGGAGTGCTTCACCATGCCCAGTCTCTGTGGCTTGCTCAGCATACCTGGTGACGGTGCCAACATGGCATAGGGGGCCGGAGATCAAACCTTGGTGCCTGAGCTTAGCTAAGTAGGTGATTAGTTTGCTGAAGTAGCTCTCTGCCCCGCCCCCCACAAAAAAAAAATTCTGACTGAGTATAATTAATGTTAAATAATGTGAGTTATAAATATATTAATTTTGTGAGTTTAAACATGCATCCCTATCAAAACATTACCTCAGGAAACACATCTGTCACCTTCAAAAGTTTCCTTGAGCTTTTGTTTTATTTTGTAGTTAGATCCTTGTGAGATCAACCCTAATAACATATATTTTAAAATTTATATTGCAGTGTGCCTGACTAGATATACTACATAGTATGGAAAACCTAAAAAATAATTCATTTTTTGCTTAGTTGAAACTTTGTAGAAGTGGGGTAACAGCTCATTAATTTTCTTTATTCTGTTACTTTATTGATACTCTACTTCTCTCTTTTTTGATCAGTGTGGCTATATTAAGTACTTCATATAATTAAATCATGCACTATTGGCATTTCTGTGACTAGCTTATTTCACTTAGTGTTAAATCCTCTATGTTTATTGTTGTCACTGCATACAATAGATTTCCTTCTTTTTAAGGATATATAATATTCCATTCTACATTCTATATTTTCTTTAATCATTCATTTGCCTATAAGCCTTTGTGTCATTTCCGTAATTTACTTATACTACATAACATTGGAACAAATGCTGGATGTGCAAATATCTCTTTGGGGATCTGATTTTAATTAAGCAATATGAAAAGATGAACAACAACAGTAATTGTCAGGAAAATGCACATGAAAAACACAATCAGATATTACCTCCCAACCATAATAAAAGATTTTTTAGAAATTTATTAATATCAAATAGTAAATGTCCAAAAGGGTTTGGAGGAAACAAAGTCTTACACTTCTTTGGTGGAAATGTAGAATGGTGAAGCCACTATGGAAAACAACAGAGAAGCTCCACAAATATTTAAAAATAGAATTACCATATGATCCAGCAGTTCCATATCTGGGGATATAAACAAGAACTTCAGATCAACTAGCTGTTTCTATAAATCTCCATTGATGAGTCTCTATTTTTCCCTCTCATTTCTGTTTCTACCTCAATCCTAGGGTCCCATAAGAACTTTTCTACAGTATTAGTTAAGAAGTAGGCAAAGAAGAAGACTGAGGAATTTGCCACTGACTGAATGCTGATGACCTTGGGATTCAGAGCAATGCTTAGAGGCTGGGCTCTCTCTGGCCTGGACACCTTGGTCCTGACTGCTGAGTTTCACATTTGACCCATCACAGCTTTCCTTCCTTAGCCCAGTTCAGGTAAACCTAAACCAGCTGCAATGCCAGTGCTAGGAACAAACTCCACTTATGTGACTGAGTTCCTCTTTGAAGGATTTTCCAACTTTGGGTGGCAGCACAGGCTTGTCCTCTTTGTCACTTTTCTAATGTTGTACATGTTGACTCTGTCTGGAAATGTGATTATTGTGACCATTATTCTCCTGGACTGCCACCTTCACACTCCCATGTATTTCTTCCTGGGCATGCTCTCCATCTCTGAGACCTGCTACACGGTGGCTATCATCCCCTGTATGCTTTCTGGCCTCCTGAATCCTCAGAAGACTATTTCTTTTCAAGACTGTGCCACCCAGCTCTTCTTCTATCTAACTTTTGGCATCAATAACTGCTTTCTGCTTACAGCCATGGGATATGACCGCTATGTGGCCATCTGCAACCCCCTAAGGTATTCAGTTATCATGAGCAAGAGGGCTTGTATCCAGCTTGCATCTGGGTCACTAGGGGTTGGCTTAAGCATGGCCATTATCCAGGTAACATCTGTATTTGGCCTGCCTTTCTGTCATGCCTTTGTCATTTCCCACTTCTTCTGTGATGTGAGACCCCTGCTGAAGCTGGCCTGCACAAATACCACTGCCAATGAAGTTATTAACTTTGTTGTAAGTGTCTTTGTCCTTGTTTTGCCAATGGCCCTTGTCTTCATCTCCTATGTCCTCATTATCTCTACCATCCTCAAGATTGCTTCAGCAGAGGGAAGGAAAAAAGCCTTTGCAACCTGTGCCTCCCACCTCACCGTGGTCATCATCCACTATGGCTGTGCCTCCATTGTCTACCTCAAGCCCAAGTCCCAGAGCTCCCTGGGACAGGACAGACTCATCTCAGTGACCTACACTGTCATCACACCTCTGCTGAACCCTGTTGTGTACAGCCTGAGGAACAAGGAAGTCAAAGAAGCTCTGTGCAGAGCACTTTGAAGAAAGTCAATCAGGATATTTTGTGAAGATCTTTTCTTTACTTATACAGATATGTGTTAATTATTACAGCATTTCAACACATGAGATCAGAAACAGTGAATTAAGTTGAACTACGTGCTAGTTGTAGTAGTTATGCTTTTCTGTGGTAGTTCTTCTCTAGAGAAGTAAAAAAAAATAATATTTGTCATTGCAAATAATATAGTACAAAGATTATAAATGTTTGTGCCATTGACAAACAGGGACATTTACACTTACACATAGGCACAGACATTCGGAAAATGTTTACAGCTACTTAAATTCACTAACACACAAAAATACAACAGGCTCCTGACAATGGTTTGAGAATCGCTTCAGAAAGGTTCTTTGTTGTTGGTAGGGGTACTGGAATAGTTGTGTAGCCATCATAACGTGCAGAGGAGGAAACATACAGGAACATAAGGGCTACATTTCTTTATATTGTCTTTGCTACTTCTTACCATGGCATCACAATGTGAGGAATCCTCAAAAGGTCAGGGGAGAGGGGCATAGCTACCAAGTGGATGTCATTTCTTTAACTGATCTAGAAATAGGGAGTACAATGTAAAATGCTAAAAAGCAGTAGTCAAAGAGAAAAAAGTGGGTTGTCTATGGTCCTGACATGTCCACAAGAGAAAACTCACGTTGAAAAGGAAACCAGGCCTGAAAGGTTCAACTCTTACTGTACTTTGAATACAGGACTAAGGAACATACCATCTGAGAAGCTTCTCAGGAAGGATCTACATTCTCTGAAATAGTGTTATGAACATAAATATTTTTGGCAATATATTAGGTAGCATTTATTAGCAAACTACAATCCACAACTTATTTAAAAATTTTATAAGAAGCTCATAAATCTGGTACTGTTAACTTTTGGAAGTTTCTTTGATTCCATCCTTTTTAAAACTGTGTTCTAAGTAGCACTGAAGAAAGTACAAGTGGATGCTCTGGCTTACAGAAGGACCTCTATCTATCTGTCCTGCTGACTCTGGCATTCTGTGGTGCAGACAGTCACACTCTCGAGTTGCAAACACAGTTAGCATGCATCCAGAATCCATTTGATCCAGTGACGTGACTCCAGGAAGGCAAGACGTCCCTTGTAGAAGTGTCACCAAATCTGCAGCTGCTGGGGACAGGAGGAGCCAGTAGTAACGAGCAAATCCTTTAGCTCAAGTTCACATAGCAAAGAGTCAAGGCCTGGAACGTCTGGCTCAAGAGTCTGTCTGGGAATAAAATATGCCTTTGCTTTAGTGTCCAGATTTTCAGAAATGGCAGCCAGTCCATTTCTGTGATGTTAGTTAAAACACAATTAAAACATTATGCATAATAATTCTCTTTTACCTGGTTCAAATATTCTGATTAAAGGTCTGATCTATTTAACATCATTTCTTTGCCAAAGATAAGTTTATTGGCTAATATAGTAAACACACCCAGGTTGCACCACTGAGGATTTACACATGCATTCCCCAATGCTGGAAAAAAATGTGGGTCCCTTTTCAGAAACTGTCCTTGCTATAGAGCTGCTTCCTCCTAGGTCTTGTTATTCTTCGGAAGGAATGTGTCTATTAGGCAGATAATTATGAAGAGGCTTCCTTAAGCCAGAGTGCTCATCTCGAAATGGGCTGAGAGGCTTGCTTGACTGTGCCACATTTCCATTTATCTGCCTGCTTTACCCTGTTACCTTCAGCCCTGCACAGTGTCGAGGGAGAACAGACTCCTTAATGAAATTCTTGCATTAAAGTCTCCATCTCAGAGTCTGTTTCCATGAGTTCCAAATCTATAAAACTTTAGGAAAGCAGTTTCTAGGAAAGCAATTACTTGAGGTGAGGACTCAGAGCTTTGGTTGCAATGTGGTGCAGTGAAAGCAGAAGACCAGTAGCTTCTATATTTACATTTTTAAAAAATTATCTCATTGTGTTTATGGACCTACACTCACTGTGGTTCAATTTAGTTGTCAGCAGTACAGTATTGTCTGCTTGGAAACGGGTTAAAAATAAAGATCTGAATTTTTCTCAGAATTCACAAGTAGTCATTTTTCTCCCTCATGAAATTCTCTTTGCGTGATTTCAAATTCATGGCAGCCAGGCCCTACGGCTTTGCAAAGAGAGGTTGCTGACCATTCTCAGTACTATGCTGAAATCTAACCTTCAAGAGAAATACTGGAAGTGGACTTTGACTTTCCAGTCTTCTGCATGGGAAGAGTGTTGGTATAGTCAATTATGTATATAAATAAGCTTGATAGTGAGACATGGTACAATTATAGACTGAATGGTATTTGGAGGAATATTGCAGGGATTGACAAAGTACTGAATGGGCATAGGGACTTTACCATAACTGTTCAGACCTGGGTAGACATCTAAGATTGGTATTCCTATATATTAAAGTAAAAATATTTTTAGAAATGGTACCCTCTGGGTCTACAAAATACTCCATTCTTAGTTCTGTTCTATTGTCTTTCTTGAATAAACTATGATTAACCATTAAGAAGATAGTAGGGGGGCTAGGGAGATAGCTCCGTGGCACAAGTGCCTGTCTGGCAAATGCAAGGTCATGAGTTCAAACTGAAAAAAAAAAAAAGATATCAGGAAGAAGGAAATGGCAGACATGGATGGATCTGAAACGAGCACAGAATTTAGGTACACAGGAAGGGAAGAAGGACCAATGTTGGAACATGATGAGAAGTTCACACCGCAGCTTCCTGCCAATGCTTTCTGAGCTACTCTGTACCCGGATCATCAGAACACGGCAACCAAGTGACAGAAGAATGATTGACATAGGTCTGGGCTGGAGGGACCTAACAGGATACTTTGTCCAAGCCCCTCAATTTACAAAGAAGAAAGAATATCTCAGAGAGTGGCAAGCAACAGATTCAACTCCTTAGGCAGTTAGTGACATCACGAACCTCCATCACTGTCCTCTATCGACACTGTCTTCATCACTGTCCTCCAATCTTGGGCTGAGGACAAGAAGGGAGGAAAATGTGTTATGCAAGAATACCACAACTCCCAGGACATGTATGTTAAGCTGATCAAGACTAGACTTTCTGCCAAGTTAAGTAGCTCTCATGGCTGCGCATTTGGCTTCAGATCCATGATTAAACAAAGAGGCAATTTGCTCTCTAGCTTGATATCTGTGACGTTGACTCTTGTAACGGTCACCGGGGTAAAATGTCCTTAATGCATGTTTAGGCCTTAAGGATATGAGGTGAAGCATTGGGGTAGTGGGACAAGTAGGTCCTGGATCACCACAGAATCTCCTAGAGGGACTTTTCCTGATCTGTTTTAGGCCTTCTGAAATTTCTGCACTCACCAGGCCTTGTTACAACTAGCCAAAAAACCATGCTATTTCCTGAGAGTCTGGCTATTTTTTACTTCTCTGAACTGTAAAGTCAATCAATCAGTCAATCAATCAATCAATTAATCATCAATCAATCAATAAAATATACAAAGAGATCATCTTTGCAAGAGAGTAATAATAGATCCCCATATGAATGCATTGTAAAAATCTCAATATAGAGAGAATGAAAACAGAAAAGAAAAATAGAATAAAACATTTAGTGCCAGTAACTTCTCTTTTCTTAGGGGCCAAAAGCACTTCTGCCAGATCTAATGGATATTTATGAAGATCTGTCCCAGTTCCCCTTCCTCAAGGTGTCACTTGTATTACATGAGTAAACTAGATTCCCTCCTCTGACTATCGGTAAGCCTGGGGAAACGTGAAAACATGAACCTTTCTCCCCCCAGCTTTCCCTAAGCTCCAGTGTAACCATCACCATGACTAGAGGGGGCATAAGGCAGTTTAGTGGTGGGTCTCATGGAAGTGTGGAGTGCTCTTGCCTACATCTTTATCTATAAATCTTTGCGACTTAAAAAGCTCTCACAGTTGCAGCCTCTTGTTTGATTCTGAGCAGAGCCCTAGGAGGCAGAGAGGAAGACTATCATCATGGCTATTTCTAGAATAAAATACTAAACTCCATAGAAGTAGAAAATATTTTATCCAATTACAAACCTAGAAAACAGAAGAACAAGATTTATATTATGTCTTCCCATGTAAGGTTTAGGCTGTTCCTAATGTATGGCTTTTTAAGAGGCAGAAACTTAATTCTATCCAGTCTGGGGAGATGTCCTGATGAATGTCTTCCATGAATGTTGTGAGGATGCAAAACAAAAGGGAAAGTCAACAAAATGGTCCATTTCCTTTCCTGAAAACTTACTCCTGTATTGTTTCCAGAGGTGAGGATTCTTGTTACTATAATTTGCTAGACTTTTTATAAGATGGTTGGTTAAATTATACTGTAGAGACACAAAAAAGGTCAAGAAACAAGTTCTGGTCTTAATTTTACATCCTAGTGGATAGTTTCCCTGTGTTTCCAATTCTAGTTTGGTAGTTATTTTCACTTAGCACTTTGGAAATTTTATTTCATTGATTTCTATTTCTCATCATTGTTGTTAAAAGAACAGTTAATGGCTTTATTCTCTTATTTTCATTTTCTTACATGTCAATAATGATCATAGAAGATTTCTGCTGCTGCATAATAAATACCACAAATTTGCAACTTGAAACAACACATGTTTATTATTTTCAAGTTCCTTAATCCAGTGACTGGGCGGGCTGAGCTGGCCTGCTGCTCAAGGGCTCACCAATACATTTGATGATCAGTGGATATGTAATTTTTCCCATAGTTCGTCCCTCACTTCCAAATATGTAGTTGTTGAAAGAATTGAGTCCGTTGTGTCTGATATTTCTTTAGGACTTTCAGCTGTGACTTCCTTCAGTTTCTAGAGATTGCTTACAATTTTTTGCGCAGGAACCTCCCTAAAGAACTCTTACCACAGGGCACCTCACTTATTCAGTGACATCACAAAAATATCTTTTGCTACAGTCTGCTTAGGTAGCTTTTTTTTCACTTTTTACTATTTTAGTTATGTATATTATTGAGATAGACTGTGATACTTCTATACATATATACAATGTGCGATAATAAGATGGATTTGTATATAATGTATTTTACACATCCTATCACCTTTGCTACATTGCACTAGGTAGAAGCGAGTCAAGTCCTGCCACTCTTCAAAGAAAAGTGTTTATATTTGCCTACGTTCCATAGTGGATCACCTGAGGGAAACCTGCTGTGGTTTTAGGTATCTCAAGCTAGTATCTTATAATTTCAAAGTAGTTACTTTATAGATATGTTTCTACTTAGTGCTCATTTTCTTCTTCCTGATTTTAGCCATTTTGTCTTCTCTTCTGATATACCTCATGCACTTTTGTTGCATTATAAACACTGTATTGACAATCTGCATTTTTTTCTATAAAGAAAGCTAAATAGTAAATAATTCAGATTTCTTAGACATGATCTCTACTGCACTTAATTCTGCAAAATAAGCCAGAAGCAACCACAGATAATACATAAATGAATGAGTGTGTTTGTGGTTCAAAAACACTTTGGTAAGTTAAAATATATAATTTTCATATTTCACAAAACACTGTTTTCCTGGTGGTTAGTTTCAATCATTTAAAATGTAAAAAGCATTGTTCATCTTTCAGTCTGTACACAAACAAGCGATAGTCACATTGCTTGGTGGGCCATTGTTAGCTATCCCTGTTCTATGTGAATAAATTATGAAGGCAAATTAAGGCTTTGGAATACCTTACTTTCTTCAGTAAAGTTTTGATTTTTGGTTCCTAGCAGGTGGAAAATGCACAGATAATATGACACAGATTCTAGCAAGACAAAGTCCACCATCAAGTAGAAAGTTAGGCTTTCTAACAGCTTAGCTGGCTCTGTTCTCCCAAGTGTTCCACCATTAAGGTGCTTGGGGTAGGGTGATGAGTTGACTTGGTAATGAAGTCTCCAGACATTCTGCTGTTTGGATTGTCACTGATCATTTGGGAATATTTGATTGCACTTTAGAGAGCAACCTAACATTTTAAACAAAGGTTTGGTACTTTGTTATGAAGTCTCCAATGTAGATTTGATGCTTCTTTCAGCATATGCGACTAGGAAAGTCTGAAGGACTATAGCATGACTTCTCTTCCCCTCACTGCTGCCTCCCACATAGGAGAAGTGAGATAAACATCATTTCCTTCTTTGTTGCATGCTTGTTTTTGGGTGTAGCACTCTAGGTTGAGTCTAGAGATTTATTATCAGAGAAAGAGCTCTTGTTAAACCATAGCACTACTCAGTAAGACTGAGTTAAGAAACTCGCAGACCATTCAGGATAATAGCACATTTCTACAAAGTGGTCCAGAGATAAACTCCTGGTGTCTTTTTGTTTTTGCAGAGAACATTGGTAAACATCTCAGAAATGTTTGACAGAATCACCACACACACATATATATGTATATATAAAACCACTCTTTCACACAGTCAAATTTCCACAGTGATGGATTGCCTTGGGTATAAGCATGGCTCCCAGAAGGCAGCAGAAATGATGCGCCAGGTAAGTATTGCTTTTCTGTCTGCTAGGATGGGGAGTGGTAGTGAAAGCGTGTACTCAGTCTTCTAGGCAGAGGCAGTCTACATAAGAAGGAAAATGTGTCTGAGAACAACGATCATGATCTCTGAGACTTTGTACATGTAAATAAATTGTTTAAGGAAGGGAAGAGCAATGTAGAACACTAGGAAGGCCTTTCCCTCGGTTTTAATCTCAAAAGCTGTTCAAGAACCTGAAGTCTGCAGGAACCAAGTCCACCTTGAAAATCTTTCCTCTGCTGGCTTTAACACAACATTGATACTTGTGGCTGCTGAGTATGCTAAGTTGTAAAGAAATGGCTTTTCTTGGTAAAAATCAAGACAGATTAAGGATTAAGGAAACCCAAATGCACAGATGTCTTAAACTCTAGGAAACGGTCTGGTGAATGTGTTGCTTTCTCCACATACACACAAAGGTATACTAATATATGGTATATTCATCTTCAATTGGATTAGGAACAAGTTTTCTACCACTTGTTTTGTCATTTATTTGAAGGAAAAGAAAGGCAATAAAAACTGAAACTCAAAAGCATTATCTGAATTCTGTGGTTTCCATCTATCTGTGCATACTCTATTATATTATCTCTCATGTTTGCTTCTCTACCTCCATTTCTAGATTCTAGATGAGTAATCCTACTCCTACCAGTGTCTTAGACTTTACTCAGTTCTCTCTGTACCTCTATACTGATTGTTCTGTTTTGAGTCTCCCACATAATAGCATTGAGAGAGATGCTATGGTGTTATTAATTTAGAGCTGACTAATAGTCTGGGGGAGAAAGGAAATCGAAGTAATACAAGTCAAAGGCATAAGTAAGACTTCTTTTGGTTAAGAAAATTAAGTTATAAGAATAAAATACATGAATTTCAGTATATCCAAATGGAAAGGACTCTAAATATATGGTAACTGGCTTCAACTATCAGTGATATATCAGACAGGATCTGGACAGTTCTGGTTATGTTAGCTTTTTCCTAGTTACATTAGTTGGAGAAGCTATAATGATCCAAGGGAGAACTAAAATGTTGGGCTTTACCAACAGGGTTTTAGAGCCAAAATATAATAGCATGCTCTATGCAATTGACCTGTGTGGGATAGTAGCCATAGCAGAATATGAATCTGCTCAGTGCCCCTTCAGAAAGATTTCAGTGATGCATAGTAAAGACTAGGTGAGCAAATGGATGAGAAATGACAAAATTTATAAAATCAAGACCAGGATAATCAAAAGATGGTTTACAACTAAGAATGTTAGAATGAATCCCACAGCTCAACTGCCATAAATTTAAAGTGATTCTTTTGAGCATTCTAGGAGCCTGAGACAGAAGATTGTAAGTACAAGCATAGCCCAAGCAGCTTAACAAGACTGTCTCAAAATAAAAAATTTAAAAAGAGGGTGTGGGGGGGTGTTGGTGATGTAGCTAAGTGAGAAAGCTCTAGGTTTAATTCCCAGTATTGAAAAATGAATATGAATTTAAAATGAAAATCTGACATTTCTATGAAAAATAAAAAAAGGAATAACTACCCCTAAAGCTATACTAATAATAGCTTTCTATGTAACAGGTCAATTTCTTCAAATACTTTAACCCTAATGGCACCTGCTATATTACTATAATCAATTTACAAATGAGTTTGAATATTGTGCTTAAAAATTTTAAGAACTATTGAAAGAATTTATGCAGGAATGTTAAACAAGTATCTGTTTGTTTGTTTGTTTGTTTGTTTCATCTTTTGCAGTACCAGGGATTGAATTAAGGATCTTGTGGTTGCTAGGAAGTGCTTATGCTGCTGAGCTATATCCCCATCCATAAATAAGCAGCTGTTTCAAAAGAACACAGTGACAATATTCAGTAGAAAAGCACTGACTAAGACCTACAGAAAGAGGGAGATTAGAAAGGAGACCACTCCAGTGATCAGAGGTAATGGTGTTTGTCCAAAGTTGGTTTTGGTAGAAAAGATAAAACAGAGAGGGAGAGAACAGTGTTTCCAGAGGAATTGGTATTGTCCTGGGTGGAAAAGGAAAGAGGCAAGTGGGTTGACCTTCAGCTTTCATGTATTTCCCCTTCCTTTCCATGCTTAGAATATCTATAGCAGTGATTAGGAAATAATTTCTCATCATCTTACAAGATATCTATTGAAGACAAGTTCTAGACTAGAGTTGTGGGGAGGAGAAGCCATTACAGAGACCTTGTGGGGGACTTGGTATTGGATGCCACTGGCAGCCTTGGTAGGGTGTCAGTCTCATTGGACCACTGGGGAAATAATTCCAGATATGTTGAGAAGCTAAAGACCTGGAAACTTTCAGTGTTTTACCTGTGTCTCACTTGATCTAGACTGAGCTCTCCAACAGCCAAGTAGTTCTTTCTTCAAGCAATTTTTCTTGAGATATAATCACTAACAACCTGAATATATTTAAAATATTTGATGAATTTCAACATAAGCCTACCTATGAAAGATTTACCTATCTCCTTCAAAATGTCCTTGTAGCTTTGTATTTTCCTTTGTTGTTTGAAGTTGAGGTCTATGTTATAAAATTTTTTAAATTTAAAATGTAGTACTGTTAGATTAATTATTATGCTGCATACCAGAAAGTTTTCTTAACAGAGAAAATTTCCCTCATTTTGGTAGCTAATGATTTTACCTAACTTCTAT
>PVKN010021127.1:0-15640 GCA_004027915.1 Capromys pilorides
GGAAGGCTTATTTTGGCTCAGTGGTTCAGGAAATTCCTTTTATGGTCAGACATCTCCAAGACGGAAACAACCTGGCAGAGAGATGCACTGGACCACGCTAGACTGCCCGTTGGGTGTCAGGAAGCAGAGAGAAGCAAGGAGCTCTGGAAGGAGGTATAACCTCCCAGGTAAAGGCCCCAGTGACCACCTCCAAGCAGGCCCCACCCCTTAGCAGCAAGTTAACTCTGAACCTATCAGTGGATTAATCTACTGGTAATTATAGCACTCCCATCATCCAACCACCTTTCAAAAGCCCCCCGCTCTGAACACATGAGGCTTTGGTGGGCTATTCCAGATCTAAACTACAGTACCCATCAAATGGATCCATGTCCTTCAGTATATATTTAACCTTATGTTGAGTGCATATCATTCTTTAGTCCATACTGTGAATATAATTTTATTTTTATATCTCTTCTATCACTTAACTGGATTTTAGATGAAAGAGGTAAGACAAACACTCAGGAGTCTAGACTTCACTTAGTTCATTTATAACCTTTCCCATAGGATTTATTACTTCTGCGAATGCTGCTGAATTCAGAAATTTGAGTTAAAAATGAGCCTATGGAAGCTTAAAGATGTATCTGGGAAATGGCAACTCACAAACTTCTGAACTCTTCATCAAGACCTTGTTCCATAAACTTAAAGGAAATGCCAAAGCGTTGTTGAATTAAAAGAGCGCTAGGGTGAAGTAAAAGGTTTTCGCTCACTGGCTCAGAAACAAGTGAAGTTCTTAGTTCAAAAGAAGGAAATGAAGGAAACCAAGCGCCTGAGTACTATGGCTGCCAGAGGACCAGGTGTCCCTTTGTCCCCTTGTTACAGCAACAGCAGCAAAGCAAAAATGAGAGGTGAGAGCCTAGACTTCCCTTTCAAACCAAGCATCTGGTTCCTTAAAGAAGATCTCTGGGGTACTGGAGGGGACAAAGGCATGATGTTTCTAGGGAAACCACATAACACTCTTTTCACAGTTCCTCAAAAATAACATGTTCTTTTTTTGATTTATCACCACAGACTTCCCGCCCTCTGCCAGAAATGCCCTCCTCCCAATTCTGCCCAGCCATACTGCACCATTCTTGAGGATGAAGTTCAGGGCTACCATGAAACCTTCCCACATCATGCCAACCAGGGGCACCCCATCTTCTCTTTCCTAAAATGAATATTTACTGTCATACAATTATTGCATGTGCCCTGTATGTTTTGCCTTGCACTTGGCATTAAAAAAGCCATGAGAAAAGAGCACATCACATTGCTGCCCACCACAAATATTTCAATATACAGAAAAGACTGAAAAGAAGAATGAGATATAACGATTGAATACAAGAATTACATCTAATTCATCACTATATCTACAAAATAGTCTTAATCTTCTCTCATTGCTGGGACAAATACCTGACACCAAAAATGAAGAAAAGAAAGGTTTATTTAGCTCACAGGTAGTGGAAGTTTCAGTCCATATTCAGCTGGCTCCAAGGCTGAGTGGAACATGGCAGAGAGCAGCAGTTCATGGCAGCGGAACAGCAAGAACATGGCAACAGAGGCAACCGACCAGCCAGGGCAACAGAGAGTAACAGAGGGAGTCTGTTTCTCTGTCTCTTTTATAATACACTCAGGCTATCGCCCCAGGCTGGGAAAGATACACACATCCATAATCCCAGCAGTACTAAGATCCATAATCCCAGTAGTACTAAAATACATAATCCCAGTGGATCATGAGTTAGTTTCAAACTCTAGAAGTTCCTGCCCCATGACAGCATGAGGCTTTAGGGGAAAACTAGACACAAACCATAACAAAAAATATTATGCACTGCTGAAGAGCAAAGATGAGACTGTTCACATCTGGAAGCAAACAGACTGGTACTCAGCATCTCCATACCCTAGATGAGCTGCTCAGGAGCCAAATAGCCTAATATACTGAAAGTGCACCAGTTAGAAAACTGTATTGTAAATAACAGCTTCTGGAACCTTATAAGAACTATTGGAAGAGCTTTACACAATACAGATTGTTAAGTGCTACCCCAGAAATCTGATTCAGTAGGATGTTAAAAGGGCCAAAGAAACAGAATACAATATTGGGGTAAAGAGAAGGGATGTGATCACTAACCTTCTGGCACAGATGATGTATGCTTTCCATCTCTGTCGTTGGATTGACATGGGATGTGGATGGTGGCACCTTGTAGCATTTCCATAAGTGGTTTGTGAAAATTTCCCAGTCCTTCTGTGCCTTTCCTCAAGCAAGTTGGGAGACCTTGTGCTAAAAATGGTGGGAAAAGAGGACTGAAAGACGCACACACACCTGACTGAAGGCACTCACACCATCATCTCACTGCTGGGCCACAAGCCACAAACCTTCATTCTCATTAATACCTGAATTGTTTATAGTTGTTAGCATATATACACTGATGTGGGTAGAAATTTACATCCATCCTTTAGCCCAATATCATAATACTGGAAAAGTAAATGGATAATCTTGTAAGGCTCTTGGCTATGATTTGGAAGATTAGCTAAAATCCATGACAATAAAATAAACATTATCTTTTCCCAACTCATATTCTTCACAGGAGCTTGTTTCCTGAGATTTCCCTAATGACAACTGTTATCATTTGAGAAGTTCAGTCTTATTATAGGTTATAACAAATACTGGAAATGTCTAATTAATGACTATTTCCGCATCTAACTGCGAGAATTTAACCATTTCCTGTAAAGTACACATAGGTCAATTCATGTATTCATTCTTTTAAAACATGTATTTATAAATCACCTACTATGTGCTATACTCTGTCAATTAATAAACATAAATAATTCATGTTTCCTGTCTTTATGATTTCAGGTAAGGAGAGATTAAATAGCTACCCAACAGTAGTGACAAAAAAGACAGAGGAAGCACCCTCCTTCACCCCGCAAGAACAGGATGGTGAAGGTCACTAGGCTAAGACTCTATAGAGGCAGGACCTGTCCTGCAGCCAGATGATTGAGTGGGCATGAGCAAGCCACTGGGTCTGTTTGATCCCCAGCTTCCACTCAATGAATGACCAGTTTAGAGTAACCTAAGCAGTCCTTGCAGTATGCAAGCCGTACTGTAACATAAATTGTGCATGTAACTGATAACACTTCTTCCTGGTGGGCCTCAGCATGGTTGCACAACAGTGCCCAATACAGCGCTCCAGTCAATGAAATCGATAGCTATCCTGTACTAGGCTTTTGCTAAGGTTCCCCCCAAATTTCTCTGTGACAAATGTCAGGGAGTAGGAGATGGCCCCTTAGGTAGCTACTTCTTAAGCTCAGCCAGGGATAAAATCCAAGGTAGCCAGGATTTTGATGGAGGGCTTAGTTGGGCTCCTATGTTTGTGCAGAGCATACAGATTTGGGAGCCATAATGACTGCATTTGAACCCCAGCTCCACTTATCAGTCGTCAAATCTTGGAATCTGCTTCTCAGCCTATTTCCTCAATAAGAAGTTTAGACAGACTAAATCCATGTAGAGATCAAGCAATATTCACATAGCATTTGGGGACAGCAACTAGTGTGTGTAGCAATCATTATATAAATGAGTTCTGTACTGGACATTATACTTCTTCACCCCAGAGTGTGAAGAGGATAGGAATGAAGATGGAGCTGCAGGTTCTGCTTCAGAGATCAAGTGAAGATTTCACCATCCTAAGCAGCAAGCCCTGACTTGAGTTACCCAGACCTCATCTCTTCACCCCAAATCCCCTTTGGTCTTCAGATGAGCAGCTTCTGAATCATTAGGCCCCACACAACCTTGTTCTGAGGCCTGGAACCTGCATCAGGAACAGAGAAGATCCCAGCCTTGAGCTTGTTGGCTAAGCCCAAGACAGTGGGCCAGCCCCAGTGCATGAGGCCTGTGCCTACAGGAAGGCCCACACCCACAGTCCTTCCCTCTGGGGATGGGAGGCTATTTCTGCCCTTCAGTCCTGGCTCTCCCTGCTTCCTTCCCATCAGGCTCTATAATCACTCAGGATATGAAACTGTTGAGGTATCCACTCCTCTCCTGCTTCCTTTCAAAATCTTAGTTCCCTTATTATCTTGCCTCAATGATCATTTCTCAACATTTCCTCACTCCAGGAGCCTCAGAAGCCCCTATCCAGGCCAGCTCTCCTTCGCCAGTGGTGCCAGAGGATGAAGGACTCCATGGCCACTGTCTCTGTTCTCCTCTTCTTCATCACCGTCACCCTAGGGACCAAGATTAAATCCTCCTCATGTGAGTAAAACATTTTGTTTTCCTTTCACCCTAGTCCCTGTGAGAGAAAGAAGGAGTAGGGTGCCTGGGGAGGTGAGGGGACCTCTAGGTGGAGATTTGCATCTTTTTAAGCCTGCCTCATCCTCATCTATCCCCTCAGGGCTGTTAGTGATGCCAGCCTGTCTCTCTAGTCCCTCAACTCCTCTCTGCTGCATAACTGTGACCCAACTATGAGAGGACATTATCCCTGGGGATATGAGGAGCCTCTCAAAGTCACTTTATCTATTGGTTTCCTCAGCTTTGTGCCCAGCAGCCTCCAGCATCAGCTAGCCCTGTGCTGGACCTCCAGTGTCCCTCTTCATCCATAATACCAGATTCCAATGACATCACTGTCACCTTTAGTGTCCCCTGGAAGAGTTAACATTTCACATCGAAAGATATCTGAAAAATTAGAAAATAGCTCAGGTGTGAGGAGAAGAGACACAGTGGTTTAGTGTCTGCCTGGATGCCCCGTGGTCCTTTTTTAAAAGGATAAGCTGCCTTTATAGGCCCTCACCCTTCCATTTTTATCTCATTTCCTTCTCAGAAACTCAAGGAAATGTAAATTATTGTTGAAATAAAGTTACTCTAAAATTAACAGGACTAGACAGTTTGGTTTGCTTCTTTGAAAAGTCTGTCAGCTGAAAGTACTGAGATAACAGTCAGGTCCCTGAGTAGGCTTGGGATCAAGGGGTCCCTTAGTCCATTCGTTGGATAGAGAAGCTCTTACCTGGAATGGTGCTGGATATCAGGGTTTGGGCCTTTTTTTTTCCACCCAAGTGTCTGGCCACCCTCAGTGACCTCAGGCCACTGCAGTACACACTCACACTTCCATGCAGCTTAATCATATAACATGCACAAATCTGATTCTTCCCCCTCCATAAGCACAGCAGGTGCTGCTTTATGAAGAGTCGTCTCTGGCCTGCCACACTCATCCCACTACATCTATAACACCATATTCAGGTGACATCACGCCAACCCTTCCATCAAGGGAAGGCCCGTGGCCAGCCTGGGCCTCTCCCTCAAGGCCATTATAGGCTGTCAAGGTCTTCATGGGCTGCCATTCCCTTACCCTACAGGAAACCAGGCATCATGCCAGGCTGAGGGATGCCGATCTCAGTGACTTGTCAGGTGGGGTAGTAGGTACCGGGCCCAGAGGGTGACCATCCTGTTCAGTGTGCTTGAGAACCATGGGGGTACATGGTGACCATGGTGCTGGGAAGTTGCTCTGTTGGCTTCCACTTCTGGTAACAGCTATAGAGGCTGGACTAGGGCAACCAGGCTGGCTTCGCACATGTGGTAGGCCCAGGGTGCTGCATCCCTGCGATCCCTAACAAGACCACCTCACATAGTGAAGAAAAGGAGGAACAAATAGACACTACCCCAAGACCATACATATGAACAAAACTGAAAGGGAATGCAAAATGGTTCTGGTAAAAAAAAATGTAAAGGTGAAATTAGGTTAGAATTTGAGTGTCCTGACTCTAAGGTCAGACCCTCAAGGTTTGGTGTCAACATCCTTGCTTTTCTGTAGGGCATGGGTTTGGTGGCAACAAGATGAGAGACTGGCTGAGTTATAAAAGGCTCAAGTCAGCAGCCTCTGATAATGCCAGATGATCTGGTAATCCACTGCTGTTATGAACTATTGGACTAAATATACAGCTGCTTTCTCTTATAGAAAAGAAAGATCTATACTAATGATGTTTAGACAAGAAATCATGTCTGCATCTTGTACTCTGAACAACTAAGACAAAGACAACATTCTGCAATGTAGTAACTATTGTTACAAAATAATAATAATTTTTAAAAAATAAAAAAAAATGATGAGAGCCTGGAAGGATCTGGGTCTGGCCTTCAAATGATGTGCCTGTCAATCTCTGTCTGCATTTTTTATAAATACTCCAAAGAGGGGACTCTTTCTAGAGTAAGGCATGCAGGTTGCATGACGTTAGTGAACTAACTAGACCTCTCTGTGAATCTCTCCCCCCAGTCATGCTTACTAAGCAGCCCTAGGTTCAATGCTTTTCAGCCCTGGAGTTGAAAGTCATCAACTCATTTTTCTGGAGAGGTTGAAGGAAAGGAATGGGGAGGTTGATGATAAAGAAGGGAAAGAGGAGCCAGAATCCTGTGGAAAGGGAGAAGACTGAGTCCCTCAGGAGCCATCTCTAACTTCTGTGAGGTGATTTCCTGCCTCTTTCTCTTTCCACAGTACTCTTGTATTGTGGAAGAAGCTGGAAATATGGGCTTTAAAGAAGGGCCCAATCTCAGTGTCCCCCACATTTTTCCTCAGGAGGCCCATTCCACCCAGGGGAGTGCTGCTTCTCCTACATTACCCATGCTGTCCCACGTCATCAAATCATGGCATTCTATGAAACCAGCAGCGAGTGTCCCAAACCTGGAGTTACGTAGGTGACACCACACACTACCCTGGGGAGCAGGGACTAGTTGGGCCTGAGGAGAGGAAACAGGGAGAACATGGAAAGGGACCCGAGACACCTCCAGGTGTGTCCTAGAGAGGCAGCTGAGTGACAATCCAGGGACTCTCTGGCTGAAATCTGGAAAGTCATCTGGAAGCTGGCCCCATGGGTTAGGGAAACATCAGGGAAGGGGAGAGAGGCGTGAGGATCTTTCCTGGTGGAGACACAGGCTAAGAACTCTGAGGGGTGAGGAGCACATCTCTGAGAGGAGCCCGGGCCTGAGCTGCTGCTGACAAAAGATCAAGGTCAGTGGGGAATGTGGGAGAGCAGGAGGGAGGCCAAGCTTTCTTCAAGTTGGTCTCCTTGGTATGTAATCCCTCTCCTTCTTCTACACCTTCATCACCAAAAAGGGCCATCCTGTTTGTGTCAACCCCAAAAGTGAGTGGGTCCAGGACTACCGAAAGGACATGGAGAAGTGAGGGATCCTGATGTTCCAGAGAGGGGCTCAGCTCAGTGACCTAAAGAGAAAAGAAAAGGCCAAGGCCCCCTGCACTGGCCCCTCAGCCCAGAGTTGCCCTCCACAAGCTGCTCTACCTTGAATTAAAGACAATTCATGTCCTTTGCTGCCCTTGTTCATTTCTACTGAGAGTACCCACTGGCAGTAATCAGGGGATACAATGAGCCCAGCCTGGAGGTGGCACCCTCAGCCTCAAGCCTCCCTGTGCAGAACTTTTACCAGGTCCTGGTGGAAAAAGAAAAAAATAAAAAAAGATCAGGCCTGTGCTGGAGGTAGTGGGAAGCTAAGCAGAGTGCAGGAAAGACATGGAGGGTGCAAGTCACCCCCCACCCACACTGACAACATGTGGCATTCTGTTAGTGCTCCCCACATTCGAAGCACTCTGCTAAGTAGTCTGTTTGCACTGCTTTACTGGAGCTTCACAATAAGAATAAGCTAGAATTTACCAACTGACTTTAGAGGTCAATCTTCATGAAGGCCTCTCCTCAGCAGTCAGATTTCATATTCCTCTGTGTGTGCATGCATGCATATGTGCATGTGCGTGTGCGTGTGCGTGTGCGTATGTGTGTGTGTGTGTGTGTGTGTGTGTGTGTGTGTGTGTGTGTACTGCTCCCAAGGCCTGTCTTCACTGCTCTCAAGGATGGGAAAGGTTCATGCATACCTTCACCTGGCCTTTCCCCCCGGTTTGCATATACTAACTTGTACTATCCTGTTTTCTGTCTCATCCACAAGGTGTAGCAGAAGCCAGACAAGTACCAGGTGCAAAGGAAGAAAGGGAAGGAGAGAAAGAAGGAAAGGGGGAGGGAAAGAGAAAGCAGAAAATGAGGAGAGCTCTGTGCTCCAAGAACAGGCTCACAAAGTTGTCTCCAAGGTTCAAGGAGAAGCTGGTTTATGTGGGGGAAGAGCAATGGCCAGACTGCGAACCATGAGCACTCTCTCCTGGCCCCCAGGCTTTCACAGGGAGGGGTTGGGGCTGTGGTAAGAGGGTCCAGAATGTCAAAGGCACAAGGAGGCATTCTCTCAGCTCTTCAGCCTCAGTACACAGAGCTCAAGGGGGTGCCCCACATACA
This sequence comes from Capromys pilorides, assembly GCA_004027915.1. NCBI lineage: Eukaryota > Metazoa > Chordata > Mammalia > Rodentia > Capromyidae > Capromys > Capromys pilorides. The sequence continues at coordinate 8,278 of PVKN010021127.1, forward strand.
CGCCCTCCCTAGCCTAGCAGAAAACCACAGCTCCACTACCACTGCCTGCCTTGAACCCTCCAGGACTGGCTGCATCGTGTTTTAGCTACGTAGCAGCTGCCACGCCAAGCAGCAAGTTTCCTAAGTTTCCACATTTTTCCTTGTTCTGCTCCCGCCTCCTTTTTCTCTCAACTCGTGCCACAGCTTCCCAGTGCCTCTACAGCTCACATTCTGTTCACAGTAAACTCTTCTATATTTTCTCTCACAGCTGCCCCCATTCTCAAAACAGGTCCTGAGGAAAATTCAAAGAGAGAAGACGACATAAGACAGATTCAGCCAGAGAGCCAGATGGGCAGAACGAGAAGTCTGGAGTATATATGCTGGTTTTCCAGCCCACCGTCGGACACCTTCGCAGGTCAATATTGGCCACAGCTGGAGGCTAGATGAACCTGTACTCTTGACAGCCAGGAGAGCTCACCTAAAACTCAACCCAGAATCCAAGGTCCAAAGAGATCAATAAGAATACTGACAAACCAAGTGCCTCAGCAGCAAATCAGCTGCACTGTTTCATTGAAACATTAGCAGCATGATCTGTGATATAAAAGAATGAGTTCAGGCTGGACGTGGTGGCTCACGCCTGTAATCCCAGCACTTGGGAGGCTGAGGCAGGAGGATCAGTGTGAGTTCGAGGCCAGCCTGGGCTACAAAAGTGAGCTCAAGGCCAGCCTGAACTGCATAGCGAGACCCTGTCTCAAAAAGATAAAAAAGAATGAGTTCAATCATTTGTCCCTGGACTAGGGATGGGGGACATCCTTCACAGAGAACACTAGACTCTGCCCATGCTTCAATCTGTGCTCTCTCTAATCCCATATTATGCTCATTTGTCCTAAGGCCAATTACCAGAGGGAAACTGAGGCATTCAGTCCTTTCCCCCCCCCCTTCCCCAGCACCAAGACAGGGAGAGGTGAAATAGTGAAAACACATGACTCTGGTTCTCAGTACTGCATTGCATCCACCTCGTACCCATGGGGCCTTGAGCAGTGCATTCCCCTCTCTAGTGTCACTGGCCTGCGGAGTGTTCATCACTATTCACTAAGATAGGGTACATGCAGTGGCCGACAGCGCATGCTTGCTGCAGTCCTCCATCCATCTCCTCACATCAACTCCAATCCTACCATGCTCTAGCCTGCAGCAGCCCTCAACTCCCCCACCCTCTCTTTCAGCCAATACAGAGGTCCGGGCTTTCTCCTCCTCCCTCACCGCTGCAGTGGTCAGAGTTCTGAGAGCTGAGCCATTGGAGTGTGGTGACCAGCAGCTCGGTGAACACCTCCACTCAGCGCTCCACTAAAGCTGCCCTGCCCTACTGAAAGGATGAAGGTCTCTGTGGCTGCCCTCTTTGTCTTCCTCCTCATCCTCACCACTGCTTCTATGTCCTCTGGCCAGCCAGGTGAGTTCACTTGTTCTTGTAAGGCAGGGAAGAGAAAGGCGATGGGCAGCTGGCAGCAAGGTAGCGCCCAGAGTGCTGTCAGGTCTCTGGCTGCGTGGGCTTCTGAGCCTCTGGGTTGGCCTAGAACCTCCTAGAGGTGGGCAGTGCCAGGCAGCTGAAGCAAGGTAGATCCTAGGGGTCCTAAGGAATGATCATGCGGTAGGGGAAGCAGCAAAGGTAGCAGAATTTCAACAATAAGTGTCTGCAAGGGGGAGGAGGGTGAGGCAAGTGGGAGCGATGGCTTGGAGCTGCGCTGAGGAATGAGGAGTCTGAATCCAGACATCCCGTCTCCACAGGGGTTGGCATGGATTGCAGGACTATTTACAACCAACATGGGTGCCAGTGGGAAGGCTAAGCATATTTTGGGAAGAATCTGTGGTTCCTTACCTAAGACTAAATAAAGTCTGCAGGAAAGAAAGGGTTTTGGAGCTACGAAAAGCAGGAAAATTGTAACCTATGGAGAATAGTTTGTTTTGCCCACTCCTGATCCCCTGCCTCTGCCATCATTTATGAAGACCTGGTGACAGAACAGACACAAAGACACTCAGCCTTCCTTTGTACTCACAGATACTCAGCTCTCCTCTGTACCTGCTTTCAGCTACCCCTGCCCTTTTTGTCTCTCTTGAGACTACCTTAAGCCTGGCCTGGCTACACCTGTTTAAACATGCAGGGGAGCAAGGGTCAAGTCCACTGTGCAGTCTGTCTGCACATTCTCGGGGTGACCTTGGTCTTTGTAAACTTTGCTTGAGAAACAGGGATGAGAGCATCAATTCTAGGGTGGGGGGGGGGGGCTATACCCAGAGTCACTTACAGGGGGACTGGATCTGTCTGGTAGGAGAGACAGGCAGCAGTGTCCTCTGGGGAGGTGAGTCCAGCCAGTGTAGTAGGATCAGACTGTAAGGAAAAGAAAATGGCCCATCCAAAGCATGAATCAGTCAGCCAGAGCTCTGAAGAGCTTCAGATACGAAGGAGTTAGCATTCTGCTGACTTAGGAGATGGTGAGGCCTGACTTCCTGCCTATTACCCCCAACTGAGGAGCAGTCAGGGAAGCTCAAGGATCTAGACCAACATCCTGCAAGGGTCACACAAAAGGACAAGAGCCACTTCCAAGGCAAGAAGAGTAGTCATTACTACCATTGATTCCCAATTATAATAAACTCTGACTGAGCCTTTGTATTTGCCAGGCTGTGAGTTAAGAATCTTCTCAAATATTTCACTGCACTCCTATTGTAAGATGAGGGGCTCTTTTTTGCTTGTTTGGTTGTTGTTGCTTGTTTATTTGTTTACTCCTTTTTAATGGATGAAGAAACTGGGTCAAAATTCTGACCCAGACTGACTCCAAACCCTAAGCCATCCACTTTTTCCTCCTGCTCTAACTCCTCTCACTCAGTTTTCCCTTCGCACTCTCCTACCCAACATCTGAATGTTCTCAGGTCTGTCCCCAAGAAGGGTTCCTTCACCTTTATCACTTGCCAATATACCAGCTGTTCTAAATGCAGAATTCCACTTCCCACTTTCCTGTTACCCATCAAACTCTCACCAGTCCCTGCTAACGGGAGCTTTGCTATGAGAGGTAGCAGACAGAGTGGGCAGCCATGGCCTCTTCTTTTGCCTTTACAGCTCAACTCATAATATGATTCTTTCAGATCTCTTTTCATCTGTGTGCCCTGGATTTTCCTGCTGCCCAAACCATATAGAGAAGCCCTTGCCGAAGAAACTGGTGGTGGGATACAGAGAGGCCTTCTTCTGTGCGCCACTATCGATCATGTAAGCACTTCCCTGCAGGTTTTGCTGTGTGAACAGGAGAGGGATATGGAGGTGGGAATGTGATGTACAGGACCAAGAGGTCACCATGCTGGAAGCAGTGGTGTGGTGGCTCAAGGGCTTGGATGCCGACACTTGGGTTCTATGCCTCATGTTGCCACTTATGATTCTGTCAGCCAATATATAGTGGTCATTATTCAAGCCGAGCCTAAGGGTGTAGGCTGAGTGAGGAAGGGTCTGGGAGAAGAGACCCGCAGAAGGGCCCTAAGGAGACTACAAAGAATTTAAGCCACATGAGTTGGAGCAGGCTGTGACCTGAGATCCGTGCTCCTCCGTAGCTCTTGACCATCTAACTCTGCCTCCACAGCTTTGTCACCAAAAGAAACCGTGAAATCTGTGCCAAACTCAGCGACAAATGGGTCCGAGATTACATCAATGACCCCAACATACCTATGTTGCCTTGCAAGGACTAGGCCTAGAAGACCAGAAAATAGAAGGGCCAGCTCTAGCTCCCCAACTTCCCATCATGATCAGGTGTCTGTGGAAGCCCAGCTTTGGGGGAGGCAGGAAGAAGCCGCTATAAGAATATGAGTAGTCATGGTCAGAGAAATAAGCCAATGATCAAAAATAAAGGAAAAACATTTTTGTGTTGTTTCGATCTTGGGGGAAATGTCAAAGTGAAGGATTATGGGAAGAAACACATGCTCAAAACAGACAAACATCCCTCTTCCTGCCCTGCTTTCAATTGCTTACCTCAGTCCAATACACAAGCTGTTCCAAATACAAAATTCCACTTTCCAACAGCCAGGCCATTTCATGCTCTAGATCTGGATCCATTGAAAACACCATAGAAAAAAGAAAAAGAAAACCTCCATAGAGCTCTTGATTTTACCTGTCCATCATTTCCCTTTTCTAGATCTACTTTTTTTTTTCACTATCTCTTTTTTAAGAACATAATTTTTAGCTGGGTGTACTGGCACACAGCTATAATCCCAGAACTCTGGATGCCTGATGCAGCAGAACCAGAAATTCAATCCCGGTTGAAACAACTTAGCAAGATCTTGTCTCAAATTTTTAAAAGGGCACTGGGTGTGGTGACACGTGCCTGTAATCTCAGCACTCAGAAGGCTGAGACAGGAGGACCTTCGCAAGTTCAAGGCAAGCCTGGGTTACATAGTGAGTTCAAGATCAGCCTGAACTACATAATGAGACCCTGTCTCAAAACAAAAAAAAAAAAAAAAAATTGTGAAGGGTTAGGTTGTAGCTCAAACCCCAGTACCAAAACAAAACAAAGCACAACCTTACTTTAGTCCATTATGAAGGCAAAATTCATATTCTTTTTGACTTTGTTATAGAAGCACTGATCTTTCCCACCACGGTTAGTTTTCCTGGGTCCCCTACATAGAGAGGATGCCAGACTCTCCATCTCTTGATTCCACTCTGAGATTTTCAGGACAGAAAAGATTGAGAAGGGTACATTCTTGGTCCAACCTCTAGCTTGCAAGAAATAAAACATCTCTTACTTCCATTTTTTTTTTTCAGGAGAACTTTTTCACAGTTTATTTTTCAAGTACCTAGCTGCCAATTCAATTCTGAACTCCATCTTTTTTAGGATGGCAGGAAAGGAACCTAGTCTCCATTTTCACTGGGGTGGCTGTATATTCCCTTGATTACTTTGTCAAGGTTGGGGGCTGGAGAGTTAGCTATACAGGGCCAAGAGCAGACATATGCACTGGGTCTTCCCTCCTCTCTACTCTTCTGTCTCCAGCATAGCAGGAGGGAGCTAACTGCAGCTGAGCCCAACATTCTTCCAAAACCTGCTGTGAAGGAAAAAGAATTAGGCAGTTAAAGGCTGGGAGGATAGCTCAGTAGAATAAGCACTTTCCTGGCAAGCGCAGGGTCCTGAGTTCAATCCTTGGCACTGCAAAAAAAAAAAAAAAAAAAAAACCACCAAATAAGATAGCTAGTGATCATTCTAAACACTGTCTAATGAATTGGATTCTGGTAAACTGAGGCACAACTGCCTCCAGTTGTCAGGTTGATATGATCTGCCTCCCTCACCCAGCTCATGTGCATTTGCACAGGGCCACCTGACCAGCTTGACTCTGTCTCAGAGAGGTGGCAGTTTAGACCTGAGGAAGAGGATGCCTACGGACTCCTGCCTTAAAGTTCCTCTGCTTTGCCGCTTGCCTCAGCTCCAGGCCTGGGGTTCAACTAATATTTCTTTTAAGTCCATGAGGTCCCCCAGCATCTTAGCCATTAACTCTCTTTTTCTTTCTTGCTTTCTTTTTTCCTTCCTTCTTTCTTTCTTTTCTTTTCTATGAACTCTTGTGTTACTGTTCCTTTTAGAGTATAATATTTCTTTTCTTTTTTTTTAAACTAGTGGTGGTTGCAGGGTCTCACTGTGCAGCTCAGACTCGGAGTGACCCGACTGTTTTCAGTCTTCCCAGCCCTGAGATTACGGCATGCACCACCATGCCAGGAAGGGAGCCGGCTCTGTGTGCCCCAGGGGAGGGTGAACATCTTGCGGGATCAGGGATCAAACCTTGTTCCTTGTGCTTGCCAAAGCAGGCACCTAGTCTGCAGAGCTATCTCCTGGCCCTAGAGATGGCATTTTAAGCAGGGTCCTGGATGAGAGTGGTGATTTGGAGTTGAAAAGCCTCTCCAGTCGGGCTTGATCTTAGGAAAATTGATACACAGCACCACCTAGTGGTTAAAAGTCTAATTTCCTTCAAGGGCTAGCAGACTGTGGTAAGGAAGGCTGTCTCAGGCAAAACTCCAGCTACTAAGATGGGTCTTCCTGTTGCTCACGCCTTCTCACTTTTCCCTGATTCTTCCCCTTTACAGACCCATAATAAGGACACATTAGACAAATATTTTGCTGTCCTAGACCTTACCTTCTAATGGAGGAGAGTGAGAAGCCATACAAAACTACACACATCATGTACTGTAAAAAAGATGAGACAGGCGGGGTAAGGGTGACACTGGAGAGTGCAAACATCACTTCGTACTGTGGTTAAGACCCTCCAAGGAAAGTAACTGCTACTAAGAGTCTTACACAAGTGCTATTACACTGGTCAGCCTAGACTTCTGCTTCCAGGTTGGAAAAACAAACACTTAACACACAGAACAAAGTGATCATTCCACGAAAGCTGTAAACTCCAGCAAATGGAACTTAGAAGATTCACAAAGTAAGCAGATGTAGGAGGGCACTGAAATTTGCAGGGAGCAACAGATGCAGAATGAGTTCCAGCTCTGTATGGCTCTGGCCTGAGAACAAGTGCAACTGCTGTCCGTGCAGAAGACCACAAGGTTGACCAAAACTGACAGAAAGTGTGTGGTGTTTATAGACGGATGGACCAGAGAAATGAGCCTGAGGCAACAGTGACTACGACGAGGACAGTAAAGGGGAATCCCAGAAAGAAGAAAACCTTCAAAAAGGAAGGCACAAATTCTTTATATAAACTTAACCAAGTTTAGGGCTGACACCTATAATCCCAGCACTCAGGAGGCTGAGGCAAGAAGATCACTGAGAGTTGGAGGCCAGCCTGGGATATATTGTAAGTTCAAGGTCAGTTGGGACTGCATAGCAAGTTCAAGGCCAATTTGCACTGCATAGCAAGATTCTGTCTCAAAAACCCACAATAATAATCATAATCATAATAATTAAGTACATCTGAAATTTCAAAAATTTGTAAGATGAACTTAATTGTAGAGTGGTGATATCAAAGGAAAGGGTCAACAAAGTTGAAACATATCAACTAAAATTACATAAGATTAGAGAAAGAAAAAAGATTAGAAAAGAACAACCAAAATCTCAGAAACTATTTCTCCTCCTCCTCCCGCTCCCCCTCTTGTCACCTACTGCCAGGTTCATAATTGAGATCCTTATAACAAAAGAGATTAACAAGAGAAAAGCATGTTAAGTGTACTTAATATGAGTTTTACATAATACAGGAGCCTTGAGAAATGAAAATCCAAAGATTCAGGGAAAATTGCCTTGTTACGGACAGTCATGCAGAAGTATGACTGAAGGACAGAAGGGTATGTTCTAACTGTAATAAATTAGGTGGAATGGGACAGCAAGAAAATTAACACAGCCAGTTTGTTCACATGCTTTTGGCCTCAAAATAT
>PVKN010021128.1:0-15653 GCA_004027915.1 Capromys pilorides
CCCTTCAGCAACTCCTTTCAGCAAACTACAGCGACCTCACCTTTCATCCTCACGAAGCCCCTTCCCAACCCTACCTAGAAAACCACTGCATCTTCTGAATGGGTCTTAGCTTTCATTTTGTTTGGCTTAGCAGAAGTAGACAATGTCACTTCTGTGCTGAAAATGCTCCCCATGGGTAAAAATAAAACCCAAACTGTACCCCAAACCCCCTCTCTGCTTCTTGTTCCACACACTCCTGGCTGACCTCCCATCCTGGTCGCACTCAGCCTCTTTCTAATCTTCACCTGTGCCAGGCTCCTCCCCGGCCTCGAGACTTTTTTATGTTCCCTTGCTCTTTCTGCAGCCTCCTTCCCCAAAGTTGGGGCCCTAGAGGGGACTCTAATAAAAGACTTCCTCTCCTCCACTTGAATCTGAACAGAGAAATAAGATAAAGAAATAACCAAAGAAGACCAGGATGTTCCTAGAATGAGTAATAAGGGCCAGGTTGGAAGATATAGCCTAATAGTTAAACCTTAATGGTCAGAAAACTATACCAAGGACTGGGGAGATAGCTCCATGGTACAAGTGCCTGCCTGGCAATGCAAGGTCATGAGTTTGAACCCTGATCCCTCAAAAAATAAATAAATAAATAAATAAATAAATAAATAAATAAAATGAAAACTAAACCCTAGAATCAGCACAACCTCCTCAGCCAGACCTGAGTCCCACACCATGCAGGTCGGTGACCCCAAAGTAGGACTCAGAGTACAGAAAGTTGAGACCTATAAGCTATGGATGACTTGCTCCCTACAGAGAAGGGAGGCAGAGGGTGAGCTTCAGGTGGGAAGAGGCTGGGTGTGCCTGGTTGATTCTCCCCAACTCTGCAAACCAGATCTGTCTCTCTGCCTGCCTTGGGTACCGTGAAGGACAGGGCAGAGGAGGTCAGGAGTGGGATATCACAAGGGAGCTGGGGAAGAGCGTCCCCAGGAACCAGTTCCAACTTCCTCAGGTCCCAGCCAGGCCTTTCCTGACTCACCGCTATGTTTTGGCTATGAAATGTCTTTCCAGAGTTCCCTGTGTGTGGGGAGGGTGTGATGGATCGTGGGGCACTGTGCTCATCAGCAGGCCCCTCCATTGATGAGCTCATGGCTGAGTCTGCATGAGGAAGCAGGCCTGAGTTGGAGGCAGCCCCTGCCACATGACCTGCAAGCGCCACTGCCTATCCCCAGCTCCTAGCTCTTTCTCTTTCTCCCCACCCGCCCTGCTTCCTGGCTATTATGGTACAAACAGCTTTCTCTTTGACTCTTTCTGCCTTGGAATAGACCAACCACGGACCAAGCCCTCTGAAAACCATAAGCCAAAATAGACCCCTCCTCCTTGATGTTGTAGGTGTTGGGTCCTTTGTCCCAACAATGGGAAAACTACTAAGACGCCCCACTCTATACAAAGGAAGATCTCACACCCACACACTCACAGACACACCCCAGCTCTCCCTCATTTCCACTCTCTGAAGGTAGCTCTGTCAATTCCGAGGGCCATCAGTCATGCACTAGGCCTCACTAGATCCCCGTAAGGTTGGTGGCTTCATTCACAGCTGCGTCTCAGCACCTACAATTAGCAGGTGCTCAGTAAGGATCCTTTAATGAAAAAAAAAAAAAAAAAAAAAAAAAAAAAAAAAAAAAAAAAAAAAAAAAAATCCTGAGCATCCATCCTTTCTGTCACATCCCAGAGCTGATAACTGAGGTCTTCTCAGTCCCAGGAGGGGTTCCTCCCAGAACCAGGCTGACCTGCAGCCCCCAGGCCCGGTTAAAATCAATCCTGGTGAGTGTTCATCTTGCCTCCCCATCTGGAAGCATCAAGTCCCTTCTTACAGACTGCAGATACTATTTTAAGCGACCATTTGCAACCAGCTACCATGACGACAATGTCTCACCTATTTCCTTTGCTCAGAGACACAGAGCATTGCAAACGCTGGGCGATGTAATTGTTTTCTCCAGCGTGGGGTCTGAGCTTTCTGGGGTGTATTATGTTCCAAATGAAAATGATCAGCAAGAGAAACCATTGCCTCTGCTCCCTCTTCTGGAAAAAGCTGGCTCTTTCCTGCTGCTGCCAAGCCATAGGGGGTGTTAATGACAGAGAAATCGTCACCCAGGACCACCTGAAGCAATGCTTCTCTAGTTTTGAGAAAGAATGCAGGGGTGGAAAGGAAAGACAAACACCTACATGGCAGCCAGCCCTTGGAGTACCAGGAGACACAGTCCAAGAGTATCTGATGAGTCCCCAGCCCTGCTCCAAATGGGGGAACAGGCAATACCCTGTGTTTGCTCTTCAAAAGCTAATCATTGCATCTGGCCATGTCCTCTAAGCATATCAACAGTGTCCACCATGCAAACAGTAGAGGCAGATGACCTAGGATGACATTCAAGCTCCAACATTGCCATCGAGGCAATGGGAAGGCAGGCAGCTCTGGGGTTCTTCAGAACAGGAACCCCAGTCTCCTTTCTTCTTGATAAGGACAGGATCAAGGAAGACATCCACAGCTCATCCCAGCATCCCCAGTCCCCAAACACCTGCCACTTGGGCCTCTCTAACACTGGCTCTGGTTTTCAATCTGTAGAGCAGGGGCGAAGCTAAAGAATTCTCTTTCATTTCACTCCATTAATAACTAAGCAGCACAGACTGAAATATTTATAGGCACAAGCACTGGGCCTGTTCTGGGCAGAACCAGGCGGGTGGGGATGACTCGCAGGGCTGCCGCTCATTCAGCCCTTCCTAGAAAGGACGCCAGGCATTTTAAGGATCAGGAGGAACCAGGGCTGGCAGAGGCAGCCTCCAGACGCGTGTGGCCTGCCAGGACCACTCAGAAACTGCTGGTTTCATTGGGGTCCCTTCTCAGGAGAGGAGACATGGGCAGTGTGGGCTGCTGCCCCCTCCCTGCGCCTGTCTCTCCATCTCCTAATACTCGGTGGGACCCAAGGAGACTGCCTGGTGCTGAGCTGGTCCCCAAGCCACGAGCAGACTCCTGTTTCCAACCAGGCAGGTGTCTGGGTTGTTCATGGTCCTGATTGTGACTGGTTTGTGGCCAACAGAGAATATGCCAAGGTCTGCAGGAGGGGGCTTGTTTGACTTCTCTGAACCTCTTCACCTCACACAGAAAATGAGAACCTTGAGTTACTCTGTCCCTCACGGTTGTGTCTGATTCTATGACAATTCTGTGATGGTAGCAGAGAAACAACTTTAAGTGAGAAGGGAGAGAGAATCCCTGAGCATGATAAAGTTATAATGAGAAGTAAAGGGACAGAGTCCAGTCCCAAACAAAATGTGGACAATAAGAGATCAGATGGTGGGCCAGGCATGTGTCTAAGTCCTGTGTGATGGAACTGTTCATTACGCTCATTTTACAAATGAGGAGCCGGAAGCCCAGACAACTGCTAGTGATGCTGCAATGTGCCTCAGGTAGCTCATGTCCTAGTCTGTGTTCCTATTCACAATGTTACGGCATCTATCCAAGTATATTCCACTCATTCAGTCACTCATTAAACTAATGGACATAGAGCACCTGCCATCGGTCAGACCCTAGTCTGACTGGTGACTTAGAAATTTCATCAAACCCTCCAAGGAATTTGTACACAAGAGACCCAGGGAGAGCAGAGAAGCCATCTTCCCCAGGTGTCCCCAAGACCTCTCTTTAGCATTTGAATAGAGCCTGTGAAGTCTTAAGCCACATATAGCAGGAATCCCAGGTCTTCCCAATACAACAGGAGTCTCACCCCTTCTTGCTCCAATGCAATATTGATGCTCAATTCTTGTCTCCTTGTCACCCTTCATGTTCCTTTCATTTACTGTGATCATTAACTGTGGGGTTCACTTGAATAGAAAGCACCTCACAGATAGGTTGAGCACAGTTCCGGGTGTGTCTGGATGAAACTTACTGAAGAAGGGAGACCCCAGCACCTGGGGGTGGGCAGCACCTACCGGCAGGCTGCAGCCATGGTGGGGTAAATGGGGAGAGAAGAATGGAGCCAAGCTTTTCGCTTCCTCAGTCACTCCGGTCCTCACCATCGCCTTTGGATGTCCATCCCCAGGCTTCCAGTGCAGACTTCTCGGGGGTCCAGCTTAGACCCTTTGCCTTACTATTACGGACTTACACAGGACTCTTCAGAGAGTCCCAGGCTTTCAACTTCAGCCTGGATCCTTTGGATCACCAGCACACAGGCAGTGCTTTTGCTCCCTTCCAAATCCAACACTGCCGGTAGCCATTGCAGGTCCACCATGTAAATCCCTAATATATATATATATATATAGATATATATATATATATATATATATACATATTCATAGTAAAGCTGTTCTGCTAGTGAACACTAACTGATATACCTTCCCTATATCCATGTCAACTCTCACATGAGTCAAAGTATAGTGGAAGAAGAAAGAGGACCAGATTATGCCATTGACATAGGAAAAATCATTTGATAAAAATTCACATCCACCCATTCATGATTTTACAAGGCAGTGAAGGAAACTAGAGCTAGAAATTCCTGAGGCCAATAAAACTGATCTATCAAAAGTCTGCAGTAGGGCTGGTGAGATAATTCAGAGGACTAAGCACCTGCTCGGGCAAGTGCAGGGACCTGGGTTTGATTCCTGGTAACACATGCCACTCTGTCCTGATCCCCAGGCATGTTGAGCCAACAACTAAAATCCAGACATGGTGGCACATGTCTGTAATCCCAGAGCTGGGGAGGCTGAAAACAAGAGGATCACTATGAGTTTGAGCTGCGTTGTAAGACCCTGTACAAAATATGTGAAAAAGATCTATAGAAAACATTATGTTTAGTGGTGAACTATTGGTTTCTTCTTAAAATCAGAAACAAAGTAAAAATGTCTGCACTTAGCATTCTTGTGGAAGCAATAGAAATAATAGAGAAATACACCATGAAAAAGAAATTAAATGCACACAGACTGGAAAAGAGAAAATAAAACTGAAGCTTCCTATAGACAGTATGATTATATAAATACAAAAATGTCCCAAGGAATCCACAAGAAGAACTTGCAGAATAAATAAGTGACTTTAGTAATGTAGCAAACAAAATCTACCACAGCATCAATTATGTTTCTCTATATGAGCAATGAACAATTGGAAACCTGAACTTTAAAAATCAATGTCATTTTTAAAACATTAAAAAGTGGAAATATTTATGTATAAATCTAACAAAACATATATTACATCCATTGCTACTATAAAAATCTGGTAAAAATCAATCAACGGAGACACAGATGGAAGACAACCTATGTTTGTAGATTTAAGACTTACCAGAGTCAAGGGGCCTGTTCTTCCCAGATTGATCTATACACCTAATGCAATTCCAGTGAATCAAAGGCATAGCAATTCATTCATACATTTATGTGGAAATGTTAAAAGCTCTAATAATCAAAATGGTTTTGATCTTACTAACCTATTTTAAGGTTTAACATGTCAGTACAGCAATCAAGACAGAAATAGACTCAGACAGTACATTCAGTTGTTCTTTGATAAAGACACAAAGGCAATTCAATGAGAAAGCACGGTTTTCTTGATGAATAGTGGCTCCACAGCTAAGCTGCACCCCCAGTCCTGTATGACATTCTTGAAAAGAAAAACTACACCGATGATGAGCAGGTTAGAAGCTGCCAAGGACTGCGGTAGGGGGTGACAACCAGTGGCAGCATGAGGGAATTTTTTTAGAAAGATGCAATTTATGGAAGATTGGACTATGTATACCACTACTTTCTCCTAGTTCAGTGAGAAGAAACTTTTCGTACAAATAATGATTGGAAAAATTATCACGTCTACATCCTGTGCTCTGTATAACTACTACGATGACAACAATATGCAAATTGTATCCATTATTGGGAGTGTACTACTAACGTATTGAAACTGTCACAATGTTATTTCTTATTAAAAGTAATTTTTTAAAAAAGAAAGTTGAAACTGCTCTACATACTGTAGCACCAAGCTGTGTATGTGTCCAGCCTCATAGAACTGCTCCAAAACCTGCGCAGAATTGGGGTAAGGGTAGGGAGTTCAATTTGACAGTATATTACTTTTAAAACATGCTCCCTTATCCCCAAATCACCACCATGGTCAGTTCACGTGCTTTCCTTTGTGCTTCCGTGACTCACCTCCAATCCTATCTCGGACAAGTTTGTCCACATTAAGGAGCCTACCTAAGCTTGACTAGGGGGATGGAACACAAGCCTACACCTGTGTTCAGTCGTTTTCCAATTAACACATCGCTAGACCTCTGCATTCAGGTCCCCAGACCATCTTAGAGGTCCGGCCACCTCGTGACACTACTCTCTGATCAGAGTCACATACAAAGAATTACGCAAATTGCCCAGAGTTCTAACAAATCTTCTTCCAGATCAGTAAGTAAACAAAAAAGCAGTTTCCACCTTCAGTTAGCATCCCTTGGTAAAGGTTGGAGAGGATCCAAACCTTAACTTCAGGAAGACAGGGAAAAGCTCGAAGGCTGGACATAGTTAGTATCAGTATCATGTCCCTATTGGGTTATAAGTACAACAAAAAGTTCTGAAGGCCAAGCTTGGGTATTGGATTTCCTGCACAGAAAATGAACAGGTGAGATCTTTCTCCCACATCACTCAGTTCACAAATGTATCCCATTCATTCCAAGGAGCCCTAAGAGCGGCCTCCCTCAGACATGTGTTGTGTCTGGTGCTTTGGGAGCAAGATCCCACCCATGAAGTGTGCTCTAGAGAGATGCTCCAGTCCCCTGGACACTTTCTCTAGCAGCTCTGTGGACCTGCATGTGTGCGTACAAAGTACCACTGTGATTCCCATTCTCCATTTAAATGTGCTCAGAAGTGTTTTTCAGACCCTCTTCTCATGCCTAGTTCCTCAAAGAATCAGCTTGCACAGCTGTGATGCTCCCTTGGGTGAGCTGCGATTCCCACTCTCATTTCCTCTTTGTGGGTGGAGGTATTTCTGTGGGGTTCCAGGCCTTTTGGACTGTGGCTGAACCGATGCAGAGCAATTTTATATTTGTTCCTGCCAGGCCTCCAGGGGTTTCACTAGTCAGGACACGTTTTATTATTAACTTCTCTGTTTGGGATTCTTACTCACAGTGCTGATAGAAGCTGAGCCAACATCACATCCTTGTACAGTATGGTTGAATTTCCAGTCCCTGCATCGTGCCAGGACTAGAAGCCAGGAAGCTTGGAAACACCCATCTCACCTTGAAGTAGTCGTGGAAAGGGCACAGACCGAAATACCTCTATGACTTAACTTAGATGAGCTGGTCATTTATACCAGCAGTTGTATTTTTTTTTTTTTTTTTTTGGTGGGGAGGGGCTTAAGAGAGAGAGACAAAGAGACAGACAGAGTTAGAGACAGACAGAAGCAGAAAAACAGAGGGAAAGACAAGGAGAGAGAAAGATAGAGACAGTAAAGACAGGGTCTTGCCAAGTTGCCCAGACCGGCCTTGAACTTAAAATCCTCTTGGGGCAGCAGCTTTCCTTTAACCACACCTAGCCTATACTGGTAGCTTCGGGAAGACTGCCATCTATCCACTTGTTTTTAATTAAGTTTTAGAAAGTGGTGACAGCTATCTGTCTGCACCCTGGCCATAAAGATGAGAATCTGATGGAGACACCATGGTGGACATGGTTGATGCCCTGACAGCAGCCAGTTTCCTGCTTCCTCCCTGACTGCTCCCGAGAGCTTTGTGCCAGCCCCGGGGGATTAACCCCGATAGGTCCAAGATGGTCTTGGCAATCATGCAGAATCATCTGCACCCACAGGTGCCCTGGGAGTGTCCTAGTGCACCTCACCTCTCCTTTAAGGTCCTTTTCATGGTCACATGACTGAAGGCCAGAACACTTAGTTTCTTTCCTGTCCCTGGGACAAAATGCCCAATATCCATTATGTGAAGGAGAGATTTATTTTGGCTCATGGTTTTCAAAGGATTTAGTCCATGTTTGCTTGGCTACAAGGAGAAAGCTGCCCCCCTCAAGGCAGACAGGAAGCAGTGAGAGAAGGGAGGAGCAAAGATGAGGCCACACCTCCCAGGCCCTACCATAGGGACCTTCCTCCTCCAGGCCCCACCTCCTCAGAGCACAGTTAGGAATTATCAATGGGTGAATGCACTGATGAGCCATCCTAAGATTCAGTCACCTTCCTTCCAAGAAGCCCCACTTCTGGGCATGGGAGACACAGCCGTGTAGCTTTCACCAGGAGGAAATAAGCCAGGGAGGTTCTAGGAAGAATTCTTTCAGAAAAAAGAAAGTTCTTGAGAAGAGCTTTCTGTCTTTCCTAAGGGATGCTCAGGACTGCAGCCAGCTTCCTGCCATCATAAAAATCCATCTGAGGATCAGAGCAAGGCAGATTTAGCACCCTAATGTGTTAGAGATGCTGATCTAGTGCTGAAGCAGCTGACTTTCGTTGTGTGGATCATTTACAATGCTTTTGTTATTTCAACATGAGTAGTCTCATCATCTTCTTCTGTCACCTTGGATGAGGCACTGATATAGCAATAGTTACAGTAACTATACTGTATCAAGCCAGAACAGGAAAAAAGATACAGGAAAAAAGCTACTCATCTCTTTGGTCTCTCTTCCCAGGCTGCTCTAAGCTGAGGGCTCAAGGCGCTGAACACAAGTTTTCTTGAGTGAACTAGGAGCAGGAAGGACCTTCCTGTACCCACTGTGTGTCCATAGAGGTGGCTGATGCCCTATGCCAGTCTGTAGGTTGTCTCAATGCCATCCTTCAGAACTGGAAGGTTGGCCTGAGTTAAGCTGAAAAAAATATTGCTTTTTTTGAAGGGATACCAGGGAAGCTCTGACCATTCAAGTAAGTGCAGAGCAGGGATTCTTAGGGAACATGAGAAGAACAGCTCTGGGAACCTCAGAAGGAAGAACCTAGGATGTCTGTCCAATCTGTGGGTCTGTTTCTATTTCAAATGTCCAGGACAGACAACTGGGCTGATGGAACTTGGGTGGGTGCTCCCCCCTGCAGTGTGGCCAGACTTGATCAACAACCCTCAGCCATTGCCTTCACAAAGATTGACCACGATATCCCACGGAACGGGCTCTGTCCCCAGAAGACACAGAGGAAATGGTGTTGGTAAAGGAAAATAATTACCATGACACTGTGTTCTCGAGGTCATCATGGTTGAACCCGACCCTCAGCAGTGACTGTCAGAACCAAAGAGCAGTCGCTGTCCCCACATCTCATCCCTGATCCAAAGGAAGACAGCTCCTTGTCATCGAATGGCCCACAATGGGGCAATTACTGAAGGCTTTTGAACAAGGAGCCATGGGCTCCAATCTCTATTTATAAATCACTCTGGCTTCTGTGAAGGGTATGGAACGGACAGTGAAGAGAAGGTTCCCAGGGACGGCCTTGAAGAGGAATGCAGGCACACACTAAGGAGTGCAGTGGATGGGAAAGACAGAGAACCAGGGCTGCCTTCCATATCTGATGGGTAGCAAGGGGCCACAAAAGTGGAGAAAGCAGAGTTTCGGCTTGAATTCCTAGGGAGACTACGATGCTACTGGTGCACAGGGGTGAACAGGTGGTAGATAGAGCAGCTTAGCTGGGCACTAGGACGAGGATGGGTACCAAATAAGAAGCCTGGAGCTCTGGGTCCAGCCTGGAAATATTCCTGGAAGGTGTCAGTGAACCAACAGCTTTAGCCCACCAAAAGGACATGGTCACTGGGACCACAAGCAGAATCAAAGGACAGAGCCCCTAGTCTGTGTGTGCAGGCTCGCAAGACTCAGAAGCCACTCGTGCAGGAGGTGCTGAAGCAGAGAAAGAGCAGACAGGGAAGGAACCAGAGGCACTGACCGAGCAGCCCCACTGCACCTCCTGAGCATGCGCACTGGGCTCCAGGCTGCAGGCAGCAAGGGGAGAAGCGCCAGGCTCCAGGAAGACCGCTGAGCTCAGCAGCCAGCCTGCTGCAGACCGGGAACCGGAAATTGGGGCCAAGCAATAGCATTTTGTCTTGGCTGACCCCTTGGAGTGGCTCTGGTGGCTTAATTTTAAAATTTAAAATGAAAAGTGCTTTCCCAGAAGAGAGACCAGCATATTTTCTTTCCACTGATGACTTTCAGCCGCTGAACACTACCTGAAAAGGAGGGGATGTCTCTGCCCTTTGGAAAGAAAAGTAGCTTTTGTGACAAACAGCTGTCACCACCATCCTCAGTCTTCCCATGGAGGCAGAGGAGTAAAGCCCAGCCAAGCCATCCCAGTAGGTAATGCACAGCGAGTGGCCTCCTGGGAGGGCCAGGTCACTCTGCACAGGGCTTTGTCCACTGTGCTCAGTCTGGAAACCCCAGGGGCTGGAAAGATGCCTTTCAGAGCCGAAGCTCTGCCTTCTCCATTTTTGGAGGCCCCCGCAATGTGAGATACTTCTCCCAGGGGATCCGAAAGGTGCAGGATCATCCCAGATGTCGGGGTCTAGATCCATGAGCCCCACGAATACCCATCCGCAAAGGCAGACAAACAGAAGAGCCTCATCCCCTGCAAAAACACATGCGGTCAGCCATGGAAAGAGAGGTAGCATGGCTCCGAGGCCCCTCCTAGGGCCAAAGCCAGTTTTGGCCCTTAGTGTTTGCCTTGAAAAACAGATGTAGGGCTGAGGGGATAGCTCAGAGGGTTAAGTGGTTGCTTGGCAAGCACAAGGTCCTGAGTTCCATTCCAAGTACCACAAAAATAAAACAAATAAACAGATGTATAATTTTGTCTCTGAAGCAGGATGTGGAATTTAAAATATAGTACACTGTACATGTTCTAATGCTGGGAATGGTGGCACATATTTGTAAGTCCAATACTCCCCAAACTGAGGTAGGATTATGATAAATTTAAGTCCAGCCTAGGCAGCATAGTGACTTAATGAGAACTTGCCCCAAAATTAAAAATGAAAAGGAACTGGGAATGTAGCTCAACGTAAAGGCCCTGGATTTGAACCTCATTGCCTCGAAATAAATAAGACCATTTGAGACAAAACATACTCATGGAGATGAAAATGCCATTACATGAGGAGGAAAGGTTCAACTCACCAAGAATATGCTGTGATTTTAACCAAATAGACTCAAAATACTTAAAGGGGGAAATGGCTCTGTAAAGATAAATTGATTAACAAATCGGTCATCATATGGGACCATTTTAACACATTGCTTTCAAGAGTTGATAAAACATCAGTAAGAAATACAAAATGTGAGCCTTAACATTTTGACAAGATAAACGTATTATTCCACACCAACTTGACTTTGAAAATTTTTAATTAGAACAATACCCAGTGAATCTGAAACAATAGGAAGTTATTTACTGATAGTGGGTGTGCAGATAGCCTCTACTTTGGGAAACAGGTGTTAGGAAGAAAGCTGGATGTCCATAGAGTCTGATGACCTGGAAGTGCTGCTCTTCACATGCATAGGAAGTCTCTATATGACCTGGAAGTGCTACTCCTCATGGCGTGGATGCACTGAAGGATGCTTCCATACATAACATCAGGAGACCAGTGTAAGAAAATTCACAGCAGTGCTGTTCATAGCAGCCAAAGCAGGAACCAGTCCAAATGCCCATGAGCAACAGGATGGATAAACCACCATTTATTCATGTTTTCTCACCTTGTACAACAACAAAGTGCAGGAAATAAGTCCTTTCTTCTTAGTTTACATGGATCAGTCCCAAAAAAATATATAAGGTCAAGTGAAAGAAGCAAATATCAGAAATCAAGTTTAAAAATAACCAAAGCTGGGCTGGAGAGATAGCTCAGCACCTGCCTGGCAAGTACAAAGACCCAAGTTCTATCTCCAGTACCACATGCCATGCTGGCCCTGGAACCCTGAGTGCGCTGTGCCAGCCCAAAATCAGGAATGGTGGCACATACCTGTAATCTCAGTGCTGGGGAGGCTGAGACAAGAGGATCATTGTGAGTCTGAACTGTATAGTGAGACCCTGCATCCAATCAATCAATCAATCAATATTTTTAATAGCCAAAGCACAACAATGCCTGATGTAATGGTGGAGAACTTGGTACTAAAACTATAAAGAACCGAAAGGAGGAGAGTGTAAGATAGGATCAGTTTTCTGCAGAAAACAGGGATAGAAACAGGGGGTTGTTATTGGACAAGGCAGCTAGAAGGCTCTAAGGTGTTGGTCCAGCTTAGTAATGCTACTTAAGCTCCATGAGGATGAGGTTCACAGGGGAAAGTTGGTACACGTATCTAACGTATTTCAATTCCAATCCCATGAATCGCTTCTCCTTTCCCTCCCCACTTTCTCTTGGCCCTATCCTTGTCTCTAGAGGTTGACCTGCTGGTTTCCTGTCCTCTCTAGTTACTTAGTTTCTCATTCAAGAGAAATCATGCAATTTTTAACTTTCTGAAACAATTAATTTCACTTAACATGATAGCTTCCAGGCCCATCTCTTTTCTTGCCCCCCCCCCCAAAAAATATATCATTCTTCTTTATGGTTGCATAATATTCTACTGGGTACACACTGTGATAGTTATCAAACTGACTGTGTCAATTTGAACAGGAAGCACCCACCTAGGGGCCAGGGAGATAGCTCCATGGCACAAGTGCCTGCTTGGCAAATGCAAGATCATGAGTTTGAACCCCAGTCCTGCAGTAAAAAAAAGAAAAAGAAAGAAGCACCCATCTAAATTGGATCAGTACAAGCCAGGCATGGTGGTGCAAGTCTGTAACCCCAGCACTTGGGAGGCTGAGGATCAGTGTGAGTTCGCTATCAGCCTGGGCTACAGAAGTGAGCTCAAGGCCAGCCTGAACTGCATAGTGAAACCCTGTCTCAAAAGGACAATCAATCAATCAATCAATTAGATCGGCACAGTTCTGAGTGTGGCTGAGGGGATTTACTGACCACAGAAGACCCACCAGGGGTGGGCTAGTCATGTTAATGGTAGAAGAGGAAGAAGAGAGACTCACCTCAGTTTCTTCAAAAGAACTCTAGTGTTCACCTGGACCTTGGACATTATTCTGGCTTCCATGGCAGACACTTGGGGATCTCAACAAAGCCTAGTGTAGGGCACTACGGTGAGCTCTGGGTCGTCCACTGGATCCTGTGAGTCTTCAGCACATGGAAAGCCCCCCGCACCCCTCCACAGCTGATGCTGTGGGTGGCCGCCAGAACCCTGTCTCACAAATTCTTATGTATTCGTGTATCTTTCATTGAATCTGTTTCTCTGCTAATCTCTGATGCACATACACTACATGTTCTATATCTAGTCATAGAAATGGATACATACATGCCTGAGGGAAATTTTCATGCCTCCACAAAGGCATCAGGAGAGATATTTGTAAATCAACATTCTTCAAACTATATGCCTATAAATGAAGAGCAACATAAAAGACAGGTAATAGGAAAGCGGAAGGTAGGCCACTTACAGATCAGAAGGTGACCAAGAGGTGGAGGTAGAAGGGAAGAGATGGAATGGAGGAAGATTTGTTGTCAGTAGACCCATTCCCCATGATGAATGTAATCATTATGTACTATAAATGTTCACTAATAAAAAACACAAAATTTTTATTAGCATGGTGACACTAATCCCAGTGCTCAGAAGCCTGGAGCAGGAGGATCACTATGAGCTTAAGGCTGGCCTGAACTATGTACTGAGACTCTGTCTCAAAACAGAGAAACAGTTGAAAGAAAACTAATAAAACTAGTCGTGATCTAAACGCCTGCTTAGGCAAGAATGGGGACTGGGTTTGATCCCCGGCACCACGTGCCATGCTGACCCCACCCCCGGGCGTGCTGAGCTGGCCACCGAGACTGGGCATGGCGGTGCACACCTGGAGAGGCTGAAAACAGGAGGATCACTGTGAGCCCCAGCTGCATGGTGATACCCTGTACTAAATACATTTTTAAAAAACAAACTAGTCATGATATCGGGAAGAAAAACTATACACACATTTCATAATTAGTTTTTCATGTATTTTTTAAAAGAAATATGTCATAATGTCAGTAACAGTAAATATAACTTGGGGAAAAGTTTATGAGTGATTATATTTCATCTTCATATGTTTTCACAATTTTTTGAATTTTCTGTAATGAGTACTCTATCATTTTGGAATCAGAAAACTAAAAAGAAAACTTGGGAAGTAATGAAAGAAATCACAAAAAGAAAGACTTTTGTTTGGCCAGATGAACATGTAAATTCACCACATGTCTAATTGTAAATAACATCAAGAGTGAAATAAAACAGTGAAAATACTTTATATGGCCTGTTACTAATAAATAAGAAAAAAGATTAATAAATACAAGACAAGGGGAAAGAATTCACACCCAAGGAAATACAATTGTCTAAAAACACATTGGAAGATATTCAATGTCAATTAGGGATTTCCCAAAATACATAGCAATGGAGACCAGAGAGTGGAATGATCCTAAAACTCCACACTGGACAGCCTGGCTTCAAATTCTAGCTCTGCCGACTTATTAGCTTTGTATCCTTGTGACAGTTCTCCACCTATGCAGAAAGCAATAGAATAGAATAACACTGCCTTTTGGGTCTGTTGTAAGGATTAGATTTAATGGACTCAAAGTCCGAGCTTGGCACAGGGAGATGGCTAATAAACAAGCTTTCCTTTTCTAATAGTGAGGGGCAAGCCACGGAGGGAGCTGGCCTGGCAACAGTCTCATGGGGTAATCAGGCACCAAAAAGGCATATGGCAAGTGATGGGGGAATAGAGGGTGTCTCGATGCCAGGTGACAAAGTGATTGGCTCCTGTGGAGGTGACCATGGGTCACCTGAGAAAGAGGTGTAAACACCAGGTGGATGCCAACAGCTGCGTGAGGAGAGGACTTTATTTTCAAAAGGTGCTGGTGGCAGCATTCTTTCCCATCTCACACATTTTTCTTACAGTGTGAAACTGACACTCGGGCACCTCTCCTTTCAGGAGATGAGGTCTATGTCCTTGGCCCTTGAATCCAGTGACTTTGCAACTCCACTGATGCCATGTGGCTTCTGGGGCAGCTTCTACCCGCTGCCCTTGAGTCAGTGGCTGTCCTTGTAGAATAGCGTACCTTCCCTGGCAGCCATGGCAAGAGTGTTGCAAGTTTAAACCCAGCCGGGGCAGCTTCATGATTTAGTAAGACGCTGTCCCAAAGTTTAAAAAAGGCTGGGGACTTAGCTCAGTGCAAAGACCTCCATTCAATCCTCAGTGCTGATAAAAAAAGAATTCTGGACCATTCCCCAGCCATCCATGAGGCCCAGGGATGCACATGTCCAATGGGCATCACGTATAACCCTTCTTAACAGAGAAAGAGAGAGAGAAAGGGAGAAAGAGAGAGAGAGAAGAAAGGAGGAAAGGAAGGAGGGAGGGAGGGAGGGAGAGAGAGAACATCTCAGCCACAAGTAAGGATCTTGAGAACACTTTCCTTAAGCATCTTTTCTCCTAACATTCCCAGTACAGGGCCAGACATGCAGGAGGGGAATACATCACTGCCGCTGGCACTGATTTCCCAATATCCCAAGGTGCCCAGACACAGGCTCCTGCATACAACTGTGCTTCTGAGCAGCAGGCATTGTCTGATTAATGAAATTATCATAAACATATTGAGTTTACTTGATAACAAGTAAGCACCATCAATTGATAATGAAGTGAAATACACAATCACTTAATTGAGAATAATTGAGTTGAATGACAA
>PVKN010021129.1:0-15651 GCA_004027915.1 Capromys pilorides
TGCTACTCCTCTGAGAACTGGAAAACACTTGGACTCTCCCTCTACCCCTGCCACATGTACAACTTACATAAGCAACAGTGAAGCAGGAAACAACAGAAAAGGAGGACACGTTTTGCTTAGAAACACACATAGATGTATTTCAGTTATTCAGTTCCAGTGACGGAAGACTAATACATTGCCTTATAATAACACTTACTATTAATGAATTTTAAATGTATTACAAATTATATAATTAGTTTACCTTTAAGTGGGATTTTATAAGTTTAATATTAATATATTTATTTTCACTTACTTCAAATGAAAACTGCTAACAAAACATTGAGGTGTCAAAAGGACACCAGACATTTGCTTAACATTATGCTATCTATTGTGTATTCTGACTCACTTTTTTTTTTGTATTTTAGTACAGGGTCTACAGGCTTTCACCATGAAGACTGGACTCCTAGTGATCCGCCTGTGTACAGCCTCCCAAGAGCTGGGATTACAGGTGCGTGCCACCTCACCCAGTCTTAACAGCTGTCTCAGCACACCCTGGGGGTGGGCCAGCCTGACATGCTGGGGATCAGACCTGGCTGCTGTATCTGCCTAAGCAGACACTTTAAGCAGCTGCGCTATTTAGCTGGCCCCCTGACTCACCTTAAGCTTGTACAGTTTGTTGTGACATCTACAATGGCGAAGCATAATGGATACATCTCAGGGCTCAGGTGGCTTTCAGGGCTAATTTGGCATCTGTCTGAGAATAACAGTTTATAAGGCGAGGAAATTTCTGATGTTAAAAGGCAGCAAGGAGGTCCACATTCAACCGTTTTTACAGTGAGCTGAATTTCTGTATTTTATTTTTAGTAGACTAATACATTTACAAAAATTACCACTTTACTGATACTTAAACATACTACTTACTCCTCCAACTCTGAGTTTGTCCTTGTTTAATACTCCTCTGAGCAGACAGAATTCATTTGGCTTGAACTTCATCCGTTTTCTTTTTTTACTTCTACTGGGTGTTGGCCTTGCCCTTGATCTCCCCATCCCATTTCAAAAGAAAGGACGTTTGTCTTCATTTCTATGAAAACTGTCTATGTGCTTCTAATCCATTTTTCTTCACTAATATGAAAGTTTTGCTCACTAAGCAATTTCAGGGACTCTACTTCATCAAGCAAACACTTCTCCAGAACCACCAGGCTCTTTATCCTCACTAAACTGCTTTTACCTGACAGCTCCAGAAATATAGTCAAAGTTTCCTTGTTATTAAAAGAGAAAGTAGAAAGAGGAAAAATAGAGACTGAAAAATAAGAGAAAAAGGAGGCAGAGAGACAGAGACAGAGGAAAACAGAAAAATGAAGAGAGAGGGACACAGAAAAGAGAAAAAAAGCAGAAAAGATGGAGGAGAGAGGTGGAGGAGGAGACGGAGAGAAGAAAAGGGAGAGGAAGAGGAAGAAAGAGGAGCGGGGAGGGTAGGGGAAGAGGAGAGAGGGCATCCGGCTCTTGATGCTGCTACCTTCCTGTTACGGTTTGCATCTAGGTGTCCTCCCAAAGCCTCAAGCAGTCACGGGGCAGCTTCTGGAGCTTGTGATGGATTACTGTGGGTGTGGATGCTGCACCTCCCCTGGGCCAGGTAATCTACATTACGGCGTAAGGAGGGATGAGAGGCTAGCTAGCTGCTGAGCTGCTGCCACTCCCTTTGCTCTCTGCTCTTTGTGTGACGTGAATGGCTGCTCTCTACCATGTGCCACTCTGCTGAGTATAGACTGAAACCTCCACTAACTGTGAGCTAAATAGCCCTTTTCTTCCCTAGTTGTATGTGTCAGGTGCTTGTCCCAGCAATGAGAGAAGAGTAGCAGAGGCCCTTCCCCAGCATACCCTGCTGCAGTACTGCGGTCTGTTTCCCTCCTGTCGAGGTGCCTGCTCAGGAAAGCATATTAGCAGCTATGCATGCCCCTAAGCCTACCCTAGCTCAGTATACTGTCTTCCGTCCCCAAAGTCTACTAATGTGCTCTCTCCAAGGTCACCATGACTTTCTAGAGGAAAAGTCATCCCGTCTCCCCTACTGCCACAGCGCTCCTTTATCTACCAGTGGGCCTCTCCCTGGGACATGCTGGCTCCACGCTGCCACTCACTCTGCTGCTTTCCACTGTCGGGCGCCTCACTTGGCTTCCTTATGGATCTCTTTTTCTTCTTTTTTTTTGTATTTTCAGGAAGGGTCTCTAGGGTGTTCAGGGTCTCATTCCAGGTCATATTCATAGTGATCCACCTATTTACAGTCTCCCAAGAGCTGGGATTACAGGCACATGCCACCATGCCCAAGTCTCAATTGCAGTCTCAGCTGACCCGGGGGCAGGGCAGTATGGCAGGCCCAGGTATTGAACTCTTTCTCTTTCTATAGTGAAAGAATTTTTAAAGATTTTTTTTAAATTTATTTATTTGCTTGTTTATTTATTTTATGGCTGGCTCAGCCCGCCTTGGTGGTGGGGCTGGCGCAGCATGTGGTGCCAGGGATCACACCGCAGTGCCTGCAATTGCCTGAGCTTTCCTAAGCAGGCGCTTTCAACCACTGAACCATCTCACCAGCCCGTGAAAGAATTCTTAAACTGTCCTCGCAATCGCCTTTTTTTTTTTTTTTTTTGGTCTGCTTTTTATATTTTTTCCTCTTTGGAAGGCTCACTTAATTTCGAAGTCTGATTACCAAACAGATAGCTCAGCCATCATTTATTCATTTTCCAAAGAAAAGATACTAAAACAGATGACAGTTGTTTCCTCAGAAGTCTGTAGTTTACTTCATGGATACTTGACTACACAATTTCATAAATATTTCCACAGGGTGAGCACCGAGTGTTTTAGAAACATGTCATGGTTAAAAAAAAAAAAAAAAAGAAAACAAAACAAAAACAAACCAGTCCAATCTAATATTGGGAGTTACAGACAATTTCCTGAAGTTGTTGATATTTAATTCAAGTCTTAAATGAAAAACAGATTTGTTGTTTTTTAAAAAACGGAGGTTTCAAGAAAATATAATGTCAGATGCAACGAGAGCAGCACACGGGAATTTTTGTTGAGGGCCCAGGCATGCCATTTGAGAAACAGCCAGCAGCATGGTGGCTGAATATGATGGCAAATGCACTACCCTAAAAAAAGCCTCATGTTCAAGTTTAAAAGGTGGGTGGCATACTCCCAGGGCCACCTGGCTAGTCTGGTTGAAATTCGTCGCGGAGGCTGTGGCTAAGTTGTTCATTCATTCGCTGCTTTCACTCATTAGACTCCTAAGGGCCGTGGCAGATCAGGAAAAGTTACTGACTCAGAGGAGAAGCATGATTAGGGATAAGTTGCAGCAAGATCATTTCTGATGCAGAGGCACAAAAGTACTGGTGGTTGGCAAAGGGGGAAGGCACAGTTTTCCCTAGGGACCCATGGTTGATCGGTGTGATGCCACCCCAACCCCTGCAGATATGAAAATCTGAGGATGTTCAGTGCCCTGCTGTAAAGTGGCACGCATATTCGTATGTAATATATGCACACCTTCCTTTTTATATTAAATTATCTCTAACTTAGTTAAAATATAATGTAGCTGGTGTGTTGGTGCATGCTTGCCCAGCACTTGGAAGGCTGAGGCAGGAGGCTCAGTGCGAGTTCGAGACCAGCCTGCGCTACAAAAGCAAGCTCAAGGCCAGTCTGAACAGCATAGCGAGACCCTGTCTCAAAAACACAAATAATAATAATAATAATAATGATGATGATGATGATGTAAATGCTATACTAGGTTGCTTAAGGAATAAAAACAAGAAAAGTTTGCACATGGTTAGTAGAGAAACGACTTGCAGAATTTTTTGCATTGTAGTTGGTTGAATCCATGGATGTGCTCCACAAATATGGAAAGCTGACTTTGTAGAGGTTAGAATTTTGCAATTCATGAGATGCATCTGTGTTTAAAGAGAGCCAGTGGGGAGGAAGATAAGTGGATAGATCAAGGGGATTCAGGAAGAAAAATCCACATAGATTTGGAGATAAAATTATGTCAATTGTGAAACTAATATATAGGTGACTGTTAAACATATAGGTGGAATTCTGTAATAACCAGCTGGACCTGTAAGTCAGGAGCTCAGAAAGGAGTCTAGAATTACCACTGTTAAGTCTGGTGCAAGCAGGACAGTGGGATGGCTAAAATGTTCTTGCCTCCTTTAATTTCGCTATCACACTGTGTTCTCCACCATCCTTAATACCGGAAATAAAGAAGGTGTGGCACTAGTCCATGTCTTTTTTACAGTCTACCATTTTCAAGTCATTTCTCACTTCACATACTGCCTTTGCTGCCCTGGCTAAATTGCTGATGCATGGCCTAAACCATAGTCCTCTGTGTAGAACATCTAGTTGGTCATCAGATAAAACTCTCCGGGGTTGGAAAGATGATTACACTGAATTGTAATCTTTACTTCTGCATCTCCTAAGAAAATGTTCTCAGCTCTATTTTATTATTCTCATGTGTTTTCTTAACTCTTTAATAACTTCTGTGTTTCTGAGCCAACTTTCTCTTAGATTCCCAATGTTGTCAGTATTCATAGCCAATAACAGACCACAAAGGCCCGATCTAAGACACTGGGAGAGTTTTCACATCATTTGCATGCCATCATCAAAGCAATAGCTGTGTTTCTGCTTCAGTCTTCAGTTAGAAGTTTTGCTCCCAATCGTCAATTAGCGTGCATCTTTTTCCTCTGACTCGATGTGCCTGAAACAGACCATCTGGTAAGAGCCTTTTGTGTCTAATTACACAAGGTGTTCCAAACCATGTAGCATGTAATGGCTAGGGTTCCATCTAGAAGTTACATTTCTAGAGTTTTCATGGATGGGCTGGGGAGATAGCTTGGTGGCATAAGCGCCTGCCTGGCAAGCACAAGGCCCTGAGTTTGACTCCCAGCAAGGAAAAAAAAAGTTTTCATAGAGCAAGGAAACATGTAAAGTGAGTATACTTTCAGCAAGGGCACAAATAGAGAGCCAACAGTGTCACAAGCATCAGCAGCCACAGGTCCCTCTTCTCAGCATCAAGGATGTGGAGGCGTCCTCGGCTGTCAGGTACTTCCCACTGCACTCTGGGCATGCAATTCTCTTCTAAAGAGTCAGCAGAAAAATAGCAGGGGTGTGAAGTCATGATTTCCATAACTACATTTTAGTTCAAGTTAGCTCTAGGCTTGATTAAGCAAGTACTAGATAAAAGCCTTTTATATTCTCA
Source organism: Capromys pilorides (assembly GCA_004027915.1). Lineage (NCBI taxonomy): Eukaryota > Metazoa > Chordata > Mammalia > Rodentia > Capromyidae > Capromys > Capromys pilorides. Next base: position 5,216 of record PVKN010021129.1, read on the forward strand.
ATAATTTTTTCCTGTTTACAAAAGTGACCAAAAATTTATTAAGCTGTCACTGAACATCTGTTAGTAAATCAGGCATGTGTACCAAGTTTAGGGACCCAGTTGGGAGCTGAAAGGCACTAATAAAACTTACAATGAATGTTCATGAAGAGATAAAACAGTGGGAAATTACCCATCGCACAGGGACAAGATGTCCTTTCTTTAATGGTTTCATTACCTACCATACTGAGCAGAAACTTCTCAGAAGGGCAACCCAGGACTTTATGCAATTCAACCGCTCAGTATTTTTATCTTGTCTCCTACTTTACTGACACAAACCTGTTATTCCAGAAGAGTTGACCTCTCATTCCCTCTGAACTATAGAAAAAGAAATGTCTAGAACTGATACTTTTGTAGGTAGAAGTGATCTGATCCTGGATCATGCTTAAAAAGACAGAATACCAGCAAGATGTCAGATATTTTTCAATGGCTTTAAGGCTTTTGAAAAGCTCACAGAGTTAAAATGAAAGCATGACCTATGCCGTCATTTCATTTGTGATAATCTTAGATGTAGAGATAAGTTTTCAGTTGAAGAATTTGAGGTTATTTTTTATGAGATTTTCATAATGAGCTTGCTATGCCTGGGCTTGGGTTTTCTAGAACACCACACCACTTCAACCCCTACATCACATATTCTTACAATAGGAGCTAATATTTGCTCATAAAATCATTTTCCATGGAATAAAAGCAACGTACTTCAGCTGCTCAGAAAATTGAGAATTTTTTCTGCAATTAGGAAATATTTTCTTTGTTTCTGTTTAAATAAGAGTATTTCAAACCTGTGGATGATAACCCCGGTAAATTTCATTTTCTGTTTTGTAACTAAACAGTTTTCATGATATGGTAGGCCATGGGAATTGCTTTTGACTTTAAGGCAAACCTCTAAAAGGGGCTTATAGTGTGAATGTGAAAATGCCCCTACTGTACCTTTATGTGAAACACAAAAGAACTACTTTAATATCAATATTCTTTTTAAGTATACACAGTTCAATAATATTTACTGTGCACCAGCACTGCCATGCACTGTATACAAGGCAGAGAGGAACCAAGGAACAAAATAAAACCTTAACATTTCCCTTTGTGAGGGAAAGAGATTTATCTGTGTACATAAGCAGGATGGTTTGGACAAGCACATATATGGTAATATGAACAAGTGGCTGGAAGACAACATTATGTATTACAACAAATTCTGTGAAATCATATTACTTTGTGGAGTGAAATTCTGTATCATTTGTAATGTTTTTCTGTTGTAATTCTAATTTGTACTCTCTAAAAAAAATTAGAAAATTTACAAAACACATTCTTCAGTGAATTTGGCTTAGATTTGGGAAAACAAGCACAAGTCAAGACTGTCATGTGATCATCACGGCGTCTGCAGGAGACAGGGTGGAGTTTGTCCTGCCAAGAGAACCTGGGAGGAGGTCAGTCTTACAAGGTGCTTGGAAGAGGTCAATATGAGGGTCAAGTATGAAAACTGAGAAACTGTGGCTAAGAGTAGGAAGAAAAAAAAATGTTATTCTTTCTCTTCGGCTAAGACACATTAGCCAGGTTTCTAAGCCTAAATATACCTATAAGATTTTGATGATGGAATATCTAACGTTGTCTTTAGACATGAAAGCCATAGGAAAAAGACTTCAGTAGGACTCAAGAACATGTATGGACTATGAGCAAACCATACTTACTCTGTGAGCTATGTTTTCCCTGTACAGTCACTGAGACTCAAGCAATTCATTTTTAAATTTTATTAATTTTAGTAAGAAAAAAATAACAATGAGATGGTTTCGAAACACTTTAATAGGACAGCCACAATAAGTAATACAATGTATATTGTTGTCTTCATAGTAGTTGTTCAAAGTATAAGATGCAGACACGATAACTTTTCTAAACACTATTAGTACAAATATTTCTTCTCATTCAACTAAGAGAAAGTAGTTGTATGTATAGTTCAACAGTCCATAATAGAAGTGGGTTATTAGCAGAACTGGCAAAGTCAGATGTTGTTGACTTGAGTCTTTTATAGCTCAGCATACTAATCTGGCTTTACCTTTTATATCTCATGGTTAAACTTTCCTACTGGATGGTTAAGACCAAGTTGAAGCAAGACCTATATAACAAAAAATGTAACGTTTGTATCTGACAAGGTCAGTGAAATCTCAGGATTTACCTTGAAACCATGTACAGTATTTTGTATAACTCTGTCAGTGTCAGCCATCTGGATGAGCCACGGCCATCGCTTGACCAATTTGTTGGTCTGTGAAACCCTGAGAGAATATTTTCTCTCTAGGTGATTCTCCTTAGGCACACTATACATTGTTGATCCCTTTCCTTTGTGGCCCCATAATCTCCTTGAACAGAAAATTTGGGACACCACTGAGTTATAGGATGTTACAGTACAGGATCTCTTGTGTCCTGAGTCCTCACTGACCTCACAGGGCTAGGGCCAAAATATTGGCCATCTTTGTAGCCTTTCTTTTTCTCTGACTTTTTAGTCTGAAAATGTAAGTTGTTAACCCTCCAGAAGAGAAGCTTGGTGATACTATTACTCTACAACAGAGGCACTTGAATACTGGTTCCCATGTTAAGTCTAAGGCTCCCCCGCCCCCGCCCAAGTAATTCTTGTAAAATGTGGAGTCTGATGTTCATAGGACAAATTTGTGAAGAGAAACAAGTTTTATAACATCCAAGGCAGGAGCAGCACCATTGCTCAGGGTCATACTAATAGCAACAAAAGGTCACTCTGTGAAGAAACAGTGAATAAAAAAAAAAAAGATATGGAGGATATGGTGTGGTAGATTGCCAACTAGTGGTCAACTTGTTATACCCAGCTGAACTAAACTAGCATGTTGCTGAGAATGGCAGGCCCACCTGAGGATTGTTCTGAGCAGCATAAGAGGTGGAGGATGTTGGGAGCTGGATGAGGCTGTTAAGAAAGGTATATGGAGAAGCTGTTGGAAGCTACTAGTTCTCTTAGGCTCCTGGGCTGGGAGACCTTATCACACTGGGTTTTCTGATGAACTTGGTTTTACATGTCAGAGGAGGAGCTTGGGACTCTGCTGTCACTGAGAATAGCTATGGTTCATGATGGGGGAGCTCTGTCCTCATCTTGAGCACACTTCCTATCTCCCGAGTGGAAGATGGTGCAAAGTTCAGTATCCTAGAGAAGCTTGTCATGTTTGCTTTGCTAGTGGGAACTCAGCTATCCTTATCTTTGGAAGAGCTCAAGACTTCAATGTTGCTGACAACGGTTGTGGTACTTTTCAGGGGAGCCCTGGTCCTCACTTTGAGTATTGTTTCTTTGCTCCAGTGCAGATCCCTCAGCCTGCTAGCATAGATCCTTCATCCCATTGGCATAAACTTTCTAGCTTCCATCACTGATGTTTGGGCCTTCTCAGCACAGATCCATGAAGTAGGCCTGTATGAGATATTGTCACAGGCTCTAGGCCTCCAGCTGGACTTGTGGGAGGATTGTTATGAGCTCTAGGTCTTCAGTTGGACTTATGCTATTAGGATTGAGGCCTTCAGGTGGATTCTTTGGTCTTTCGTGTGTGGACAGATTTCCTGCACTCTTTGTATAGGATTCTTTGGGTGGTTCATTAAAACCATTCTTAAAAATATGTCCTGCATTGTACTGTTCCCCTGGAAAAACCCCAAACCATCACACATGGCAAGAGTGTCAGCATCATCAGTAGGTGGGCCAAAGGGATGTGAGATATGGGCTCACAAGTGGCCCAGGAAGATGAAGAGATCCATGGAGGCAGGGAGTGCATGCAGGGAATTCAGACATAAGACCAATGAGAGTTCCAATATTCAACAAAGAACTATAAGTTCCTTTCTTTATTTTTATTTTTCTGTATTTATGAAACACAGAACTTGGGTGAAATTTTATTGCATTTTAAATTTTAATATATTTTAAGATAATTGTGTATTATAGGGTGCTATATCTGATATCTTATCCTATTGTCATTTAAGAGCTACTAAACTACTCACCAAGCAGTTTTGGGAGTCATTTGAAGAAATACACAAGAAGAAACTTGTAGCTCAATTAATAAAGGCCAGTGGTCCACCAGCAAAGCTGCTAGACGCAGAATATAGAAGATCAGCATCAATCATTTCTCACATAGAAGCCCAGGTCAATGAAGGCCACACACATACTCACAGATGACCCTAACCAAAGGTAGCATCAACTGTCATGCTGGCTGAAATAGCCACATAACATTGGCAACCTAAATCCTGACACCTGCTCTATCTAGGGACATTCGATAAAATCAATAATTCTTTTTTTTTTTTTTTCTTTATGGCTGGCTCAGCCTGCCCTGGGGGTGGGGCTGGCACAGCATGTGGTGCCAGGGATTGAACCAAGGTCCCTTTGGTTGCCTCAGTTTTCCTAAGCAGGCGCTTTAGACCGCTGAGCCATCTCCCTGGCCCAAATCAGTAATTCTTCACAGATCAAAAAAAAAAAAAAAAAATTGTTTTTTACCAAAAGAGCAATTGTCGACAGAAAAAGGCACACACCACAGTGTGGGCATGTGTGAGCATGTACCTCCTGTGAGCACAGTGAATCACAACTCTATGCAATGCAACCCTTGTTAAGGGGTCTCAAAGCCCAGGTATTAGGGAACACAGCAGGAAGTGCTACTTTTGAATAACTAAAGAGAATCCAATCACTTTAATTATACCATAAGTGCAAAATTTAAAATGTATTTTAGACTCATTAGAATTGAAAACTTCCTTAAGGAAAGATTCTCAAGTGAAAATAATTATGTTACAGTGAAGTTCCTTAGACCCATCGTTTTGAAAAGGTCATCTTTTTACTGTGAAAATTGTAATCTGCGTGTGTGGTTTGGGACCAAATGATAATGAAGATGTGGGTACATTCATAGCACAGTAGATCATATGCATATTACAAAGCTTCTATCAGGATTTGTACATTGTTCTCTGTACTGCGGTATACAGCATTTCCTATCATTCTTAGTTATTTTTTTTCTTTTTAAGTCTTTCTTTCTTTCTTTCTTTCTTTCTTTCTTTCTTTCTTTCTTTCACAGTATTGGGAATTCAACTTAGGACCCTGTGCTTGCCAGGCAGGCACTTATTCTACTGAGCTATCTCCCTGGTCCCTCATTCTTAGTTGTAATGAAAGAAAAATTTCATGAAATATGACACAGAATCAGAACAAGTAGCACTGTTCTTCACTCAAACACAAGGAAAACAACTCATCCTTCACCTGGGAAATGAAAAGCATTGTGTTAACCTCAGTAAAAATAAAGCGAGCTGGCTTTAGACAGCTCTTATACAACTTTCTTGATTAAGATATAATCATTTACATTACCTTGTCACTTTCTGTGACTTTGATGACTAAGTACATATTTATTTATGTATTTATTCACTTATTTTTATGAGCAGAATAGATTTACTGGGAGGAAAGAAAGATCCTGTCCGAGAGAGGGACAGCTGGGGTGTCCTGAGTGGGTTATCCCTGAAAGTACATATTTAGATGATATGTTTGTAGAGCTTATTAGCCTTATCCTATACCATTTACCTCTTCACATTGTATTCCTCTTGCCATTTTCCTTGTCCCTTATCTTCTCATTCCTTTTATAAGAAGGTTGCTTATGCCCTATTTTTTCTCAAAAAATTCAAGGAAAATAGACACACAAAATTCAAAAACACAAGGAAGACAGACACACAGAATAATTAAATGGACAGTGAAAATCTAAAAAGGAGAAAGTAAATGGGCCAACCAACTACTGAAGGAATGAGACAATACCATAAGATAATCACATTTGTTCCTATGGTCTGTGAAGTAACACTCACTTTTGTTTTCTTATAGATAATGAAGAAACACCAAGTTATACAATAATAGGAAGTGTTTCTAAGTGAAGTTAGACAGCTATTTAAAAATCTACTGAATCCCAACCTCATTATGATTGTCTAAGTTCTACAAAAACATAAGAAATTCTAATTAGGTTTCCAGTTACTCTTCGTATTTTCCACAATTACTGGTAACTCCAATAAACAATACATAAAAATAGTAAGTGAAGAAGGTAAAAATGAGAGAGCACAGAACTTTGGAACAGCACATCTATAGATACGTGCTGACCCAGACAAACCAGAAAAAGGGGGCAGGGGACAGGGATAGGCTACACTCAGAAGCTCTAAAGAATACATGTCCAACACCCTGGAAGAAGCCCAGATTTACTCTCAGCGCTGCTTCTCTAAGTCTTAATCTACAGTCTTCAGCACAAAGTTGAACATATTCCTGATCTGAACTCAGTGCATCTGGGTTTGATTATTGATCTTCTTATTAAATTTTAAATCTAAAACATCATTTTCCTATCTATCCCCTACTCATGAATTTTTTGTTGTTTTGAAGACAGACATGCAAGGGATTCTCATGTGCCATGGTGTATAGCACATAGTTGGTGTTAGTGAATATAAGTTTGCTTGACTCTACTCCAACCCAAAACTCATTTATTGCCAAGTGCTCATACTGCAATTAAACTTGAGTACTAAGGTTTTAGTTTATAAAAAAACTCAAAGATTAACATCTTTTGTCTTAAAAGACAACACACAGGCTCTAGGTTCCCCTGCACTGCTGTGGAATAAATATCAGTCTTCCTCACTTCTTTTTTTTTTTTTTTTTTGTATTTTAGGGAAGAGTCTATAGGGTGTTCAGAGTGTCACTACTAGATCTGACTCCCAGTGATTCACCTGTTTATAGCCTCCCAAGAGCTGGGATTACAGGAGTGTGCCACCACACCAGTGTCAACTGTCATCTCAGTGTGCCCCGGGGGCAGGGCCTGGCACTGAAAGTCCAGAACACCAGCCCCTGAGCCTGCTTACAGGCTCTTTAATCCACTGAGCTATTTGGCTGGCCCATGCCACTTCTTTTGTTGAAAGCTAATACTCAAAGTGATGTTAATGGAAGGCAGAGCCCTTGGGAGGTGATTAGTTAATGAGATGGAGCCTCTTCAATGGATTACTCCACTTATAGAAGCAGCCCGGGGAGAACCCTTCCTTCTGCCACAAGAGACGATGATGAAATAAAAAAGATGAGAATCTATGAACATGGAAGTGGGTCCTCACTGGACACCAAATCAACCACAGCTTGGACTCTGGACTTCCCAACCTCCCAAACTATGATAAATTAAGTTTCCATTTTTTGAGGCACTTAGTCTATCACATTCTATTATTCCAGGCTGAATAATATACCAAAAAGGACTGCTTCTCCTCTGACAGGAAGCTAATAATGCACTCAGACAAATGCACAAAGGAAACGATGACCCTTGTTCACCTCCCATAAAACAATGACAACACATAGGATTCCCTCTGTGCATGAAGCCCTGGCTGCAGCAGCAGGAGCATGTGTTGACAGCAGGTTAAGTGCCCTAAGACAAGAAGACTTCGATATTTTTCCTTTGATTATTATTTAAAACCTAAGTACACATTTCCAAGATGGATGCTTGAGAAATATCTATTATCTTGAAAGTATCTTAAACTAATCAATCTTGTTGAAGGCTCTGTTCATGGCTACTTATATAATCACCTGTATTAAATGACATTTTAAAAACCTAGCATACTTTTGTGTGACAATTTCCTAAAACTGAAGCAATAATGAAGGGATAATTTTTGTTTATTTAACATTGGCATGATTACTTACAGAATATACAATAAAATTCAAATTTTGGGTTATAAGGGGTCATAGTAATTTTTTTGAGGGAATTTTACATGCCTGTATCTTCTTTCCACCCCATGAAATCGGTGTTCAAAATAATTTGAAAAACACAGAAAAAATCATTTTATTGAAACATAGGGGGTCACAGTAATTTATTTTCAAGGGAATTTCACATGCCTCTATCTTCTTTCTACCCAATGAAATCAGTGTTCAAAATAATTTGAAGAACAAACAGAAAAAATTCATTTTGTTGAAACTTTAATACATGAGTTGAAATTGATGGAAAATACCTCTAATGAAAGGATGTAATCATGATATGGAAATAACACATCAAATCCAAGAAAATCAATTATACTGTTCTAAAAGACAATGTGTAATAGGTTGTTTGGTCAGATTGGTCTTTGTCTCTCATAGTAGCCAGACATTGATCATAAAGCAAATCCAGGTCTCAAATAATTGCTTGGAAAGGATTATATATTTAAAGACTGGGAGATCAAAGTTCTACTTCAAGGTTTTTTCTTGTTGTTGATTTGGATAACCACAAATTCCTCTTGGTTGATTGTCCAATAGCAACATGATAAAATATCTGTCTACTTTACATTATGATACTGATGTGATTTTTTTTTAAAAAAACAACAACACTTGAAACGGTTTAAGAAGATAAAGTTGCTTAGCAAATCTAAAACATTATCAAGGAAAACAGAGACATTCTGCTCTTTGTCAGTTCTGAACCATCCACATGTTCCCAGAGCTATGATCTCATAGCAGTCTAAACAAACCTTTGGAGTACAAAGGCTATTTGTAACAGAATTTTATTAAATTAATCAACAGAATTTAGAATGCTTTGTTCAGAAGCTTTGTGGCAGGCTTGCAAAGCAGGATATAGACTCCTTGTACAACAGTGGGAACAAGGATTTGATTTAGTCCATTCAGAGGTAATTAAGTTACTCTCAACCAGGTTGTTAATGTGTAAGCAAAACATCTAGTTGACTAGCTTAAATGTTGATTTTTGACTGGCATTTTTATGACAGATATTGCTTCAAGAGGTAGACTGTTGCAATGATTTAAAATTAGGTTTTGGTGTGTTAGGGATGTAACTCAGTGGTAGAGTTCTTGCCTAGCATGGACAAAGTCTTGACTTCAATCACCAATGCAATCAAAACTATAACAAACAAACAAACAAACAAATAAATAAGGATTTGATCTTGGATAAACATATTCATTGTATTTTTTGCCTGTATTTTAAGACACTTTTTTAAATACTGAGCTTAATTAGATGATAAACAATCCACTTAAAACTTCTTGTCTTTTTTTCCACTTCTATTTAGGGGAGCAGAAAATTACTGACTAGTCCCCATAAGTCTGATGGGTCACTTCAGCAAAATTCCTTTGGCAAAAAATAGATTATTGAGAAATGATTGACCTTAGCATCTCAATCAATGTGTAGGTATATGTCTTTCTACCATCATAGTTCCTAAATTGAAATGACACAGTAAGAGCAATTTCAAGTATTTCATACATAAAACAGAAAAATGATATCAACTAAATTAAACACCACATACGTGGAGGAGACTCAAATGTTAATATTGTAGTTCATAATTAAAAAAAAAAAAAGCAAATAGAACCTGAATCTTCATGAAATAGATTGTGTTTGAAGGCTAGTATAAAAACGCATGTATTTTAAAATAATTCAAGCCAGCCAGCACCCTGGCCTGGCATGTGTGTGGGACTGCCTGGGAACTGCCTGGGGCCAGCCCAATCCTCACTCCAGCCAGCATCCAGGCCCATCGGATCCACATTCCAGCCAGCACCCAGGGCCAGCATATGAGTGTGACTGCATGGGACCACTGGATCCTCATTCCAGACTCCACCCCAGTGTGTGTGTGTGTGTGTGTGTGTGTGTGTGTCTGTGTCTGTGTCTGTGTCTGTGTCTGTGTGTGTGTGTGTGACCACCTGGGGCCACTGGATCCTCATTCCAGCCAGCACCCAGGCCAGGCACATGAGTGGGACCGCCCAAGGCCTTCCATATCCTCATTCCAGCCAGCACCCAGACCAGGTGTGTGTGTGTAATTTCCTCTACCAGACAGGCCCAGTGTGGAATCCTGTGCCAGAACGCACTGCAGAGAAGCTAGAGTTAAAATGCACCAGGTTGATCAGGAGCAGAACATCTTCCCAGTGGCATAGCCCTCCCAGAGCTGCAGCAGGAAGAAGTGGAGCACTGCAGCCAGACCCAAGCCACACTCACCTGGTTGAGTTTGCACTTGGTAGATCCGGACCTGGTGCTAAGGTAACAACTGCACTAAAGCTCTACACCAAAGTCAGAAGGCAGTGCTACATAAGATGACAAAGAGAAGGAGTAAAATGCATGCTCAGGCTCTAAGCCTAACCAGAACAGATGCAGGAGACAACAGCATAGAAAATCCCTGAAATATAGCACCTGAAGTAAAGAAACAACTGCATAAAAGTATAAAGGAAATTAGATCAGAAATAATTTCTGAAGTAAAAAAAGAAATGATAACTATAATGAAAGAAGTACTAAATACTTCTAAAGAAGACACTGATAAAAAATAAAGACTAGAAAAAATGATGGAATCCTTGAATTAGCAATATAGGAAAGAAATAGAATGCATGAAGCAGATAAAAAGAAATATACAGGAAAGTAATACCTCGATCACAAGCTGGCAAAACCATTTGAATGAAAGTGAAAATAGACATTTAGACCTTGAGG
>PVKN010021130.1:0-15750 GCA_004027915.1 Capromys pilorides
GAATTCAAGTTGTCTAGCTTGTAGCATGAAGCAACCAAGAGAGGGCTGAGGAGATAGCTCGGTGGCACAAGTTCCTGCCTGGTAAATGCAAGGTCATGAGTTCAAATCCTGGTCCCGCAAAAAAATAAAAAAAGAATACTTTTGGGCCGGTGAAATGGCTCAGTGGTCTAAAGCACCTGCTTAGGGAAGCTTAGGCAACCTCAGGGACTGCAGCTTGATCCCTGGCATCACATCCTGTGCCAGCCCCAACCCCAGGGCAGGCTGAGCCGGCGATAAGATATATAACAAAAGTGAAGCAACCAAGAGGCCCATGACAGACCCTTCCGATGTTTGCCTAGAAGAAAGATTCAACCTGGAAGGGATCTTCCAATTTCACATGGGAGAAGAGAGATGAGATGAGGCTCTCTGTGTGGCCCGTGGAGAACCCTGAGTGCCGTCCTGGCTGGCACCTTCCCCAGCACCCTACCTACCCGTAGGTTGGCTCACTCAGATAAATGCCCAAGACCTCCCAGTCTGTGATGCACATGGAGACAGGAGCATCAGACAGGAAGGAGATGTGGTCAAGAGGAAGTTCTGTGCTGGATCTGGCCAAAGATCGGTCGCCACAGACCCATCAGCCAGAGGTACTGCTATAGAGCAGATTCTCTCCTCTTTGGCTATCACCTTTGCCTGGCAGGGATGGGGAAAGCTATAGCCACAGAGTTGGCGCTGCAGCATATTTTAGTTGTAAAGGGCATGGCTATTTGGTTGTAAAGGGCACAGTGACAAGAGGACTCCAGTGACATGAAGACCAGCAATGATTGTAATGAGAACCTGTCTCCGCTACTTTCCTTATCACTGAAACACAAGACTCACACCCACAACTGGAAGGGGAGAGGTTTGTTTTACCTTAGTTTCAGCCTTTGCAGTTGGCGGGCTCCAAGGCCGGACAGCGTGGCGGGGGGCTGGCGGAGGAAGCTGCTCTTGTCATGGGGCCAGGGAGCAGAGAAGGCAGAGAGGAGCTGGGAGGGAGGGTCCCCTGTGCAGGTTACACTTCACTTCCTAACAGCACACCTGGTGACAGCACCCTCATGATCCAGTCACCGTTAAAAGCCCTGCCTGTGAACACATCAGGCCGTGGGGCACAGCCAGAGGAGTCATGACCCAGCCCCATCAGTACCAGACCCACTAGATTAAAGGTTCTACACTCCCCGCCCCTCAGAGGTTCCAGCCCCCACAGCGCTGCGCACTAAAGTCCATGCCTCAGTGGGTGCATCCCTTGGGGACAGACACCTGAGCCATATCAGTCACCAATGTGGTGGTGGTGTCCAAGAACTCCTTGGGGGAAGCTTTTGTTACCGGAAGTCACCCCACTTCTCAGCCTCTGTGACCTCACACTGAGGCTTCTTCCATTCTGTCTTGGGCTGTGGCTTCTGAGGCTGCTGTCACCGTGGAACTCTGAAAGCCATGGGGGGAGGAGGAGGAGCCTGGTGCCTTTGATTTTCCTGAGCGCCAAGAGGGACCAGCTGTGCCTAGCCAGGCAGACCTTAAAGGATGTCATGTCCCACATGAAAGGCCTCCAGGCCCCGCCTCACGCCCCAATTTCCTGGTTTGTCTGGAGTCTGTTCCCTGCCTTCAATGTAGTCCTGCTGGTCGTTTTCAGTGGCTTCTTTTTTGCATTCCCGTGAGTCTTCTGCACAAGCTGTCAGATTTCCTCCAGAGACGGAAAGGAACATAGACAACCAGAGGGAAGAGGCAGAGGGTGGGGAGGGGCGAAGGTCAGGGACAGAGAATATGCTGGCTACAGGGAACAGCCAGCCAGCAGGAAGTTTAGAGGGCTGGGGCACCTGGGCAGCTGCAGTGACATTTGCTGCCCCCCTCCCGTCTGTCCCCAGTGTGGAGATTTAGGGCTGGCTTGGGGGTCTGCAAACAGATCCAGCAAGGCAGGCTTGGGGTGGGAGGCAGAGCTCTGGTCAGCGCGGTGCGGCTCCAGACTGAGGCTGACTGGTCTCAGTTGCAGGTGGCTGGCTGAGAACGGGGAATGGGCCGTTCCTGTGGTCACAGGTCTCCTCTTCATTCTCACCTTCTTCAGTCTCGTCTCACTCAACTTCTCAGACCCTGGCATCTTACATCAAGGTGAGGCCTCAGGCCCCTTGGAGGCAGAGGGGGCACCCCAAGGGCTGAGGACTGCAGGGGTGACTCTAAAGTGCTCCCCCACGTCTAGCCCCTGGACCCTACCTTCCATGATGTGGGGCGGTCCCCAGGCAACAGAGTGATGGAGAGGTCTCTCTCCAAGCCAGGCTCCCTGGAGGATCCCTTGGTGGTCCATGTGGTATGGGTGAACCGCAGGGCTTTCCGCCTGCGGTGGTGCCCAAAGTGCTGCTTTCACCGCCCACCTCGGACCCACCACTGCCCTTGGTGCAACATCTGTGTGGAGGTGAGCGCCCTTTGCCTGACCACCTGCTGACCCCTCACCCTCATCTGGCCAGGAGCTCCACATCTGGCATGATGTCTCCCAGGAGTGCTAAAGGCCAAGCGCAGCAGGGACTCCACAGCTCTTGGCTTCCCACAGTCATGGGGCGTCCACATTTGCACCTCAGGTCCTAACTATGCTCCGACAACAGAGATGCCTGCACCAGGGCTTTAATGACTCAGTTTCTTTTTTTTTTTTAATTTTATTTATTTATTTATTTGTTTGCTTGTTGTGTTTGTTTGTTTCTTTATTTATTCATTTTGTGGCTGGCTCAGCCTGCCCTGGTGGTGGCGCTGGCGCAGCATGTGGTGCCGGGGATCGAACCGCAGTCCCCGCAGTCGCCTGAGCCCTCCTAAGCAGGTGCTTTAGACCACTGAACCATCTCGCCGGCCCATGACTCAGTTTCTTCCTGGGTGGGAGCCAATACCTGGGGTGAAGAGCAGGTGGCCTAGCAGAGGGCTGGAGGAGTTTAGGCTTTAGGGACAGGTCCTTACAGCTGCCCCGGCTGCCTGTTGCCCAGGACTTCGACCATCACTGCAAGTGGATCAATAACTGCGTTGGTCACCGCAACTTCCGCCTCTTCATGCTATTCATCGTGTCCCTGTGCCTCTACTCTGGCACCCTTCTGGCCATCTCCCTAGTGTTCCTGGTTCGCACCAGACACCTGCCCTTCAACCTGGACAAGGCCATGGCGTATCCACACTGGCCCAGGGCCCACAGGGGGCATGGGTGGGAGGCCCCGTGGAGGGATGGATTGCAGGGCAGAGCTAAGAAAGAAGCTGCTTGGGCCCAGTGTAAGCCATGAAGATGGGTGGGGTCAGGGAGATGGATAGGACAGGAGGGAGTGGAGGGGCTATAGGCAGGAGAAGGGAGGCCAGGAAAGGGTCAGCGCAGTACAGCAGGGTTGGGAGATGAATTTTAGCATAAATGAGCAGAACTGATAGTGGAGTGTGGGGAGTGGTTGGGCAGGGCTGGATGTGGTGGGGCTAGCACGGAGTTATGGAGGGAAGGGATAGGGCCAAGATGGACCTGGTGAACCTGGGTGGTACTGAGCAGGGCTAAAATTGAGTGGTCATGGCTAGGGTGAGATTGAGTCCGTGCTTGGTCAATGGGCATGGATGAATGGGGTGGACCATCGGGGAACTGGTATGGGGCTGGGGTGAGGCTATGATTGCTGGTGTAGCTGGGATCGTCTAAGACAGGAAGATGGAGGAACTATGGTTGGTGGGCAGGGCTAGGATAGAGTCTAGGAGGGGGCTAGGATTCACAGGCTGGGATAAAACCGGACAGGGAGGGGTGGGGGGGCATGGAGCATGGCCTTGTTCTTGGGCTCCTTAGCAGCTCCCTCAAAGCCTGCTGGTGGTGGTCCCTTCTGCTGGCTTTCTAGCGCCACTCTTGGTCCTTCTGGTAATCCAGGTCTTCTCGGTGAGCGCAGCCCAACGCTCCTATGAGGGCCAGGTATGTGGAGCAGGTGGGGTGGTGGGGTGGTACTTCGCTTCCCATCAGGACATGACATGAAGGCCCGGGTAGGGGTGGCAGCAGGTGGGGCATGAACAGAGTTTCCCTTCAGTGAGCCAGGTTAGTAAAGTCCAGATGTGAAGAATGGGATTTAGCCTTGATTTGGGAGGACCTGAGAGCTAGGACAGGGTTTCCTAAAAGGTGGACATACCAAAGTGATGCCCAGCACTTGGAGATTTATTTCTGTCCATGGGCACTGATTGGGATCATTCCCAAACTATCAGGTCCCAGTCTCTGATTGTCCAGAGCTTATATCAGATAAGCAAGGAGGAAGGACAGAGGCAGAAAGCCTTGTCAGTTGGGGATAGGTTTATACACTGCATCAGAGGGACCAGCTACACATCACAGTGACCAGCTATTCCTCAGAAACAGAAGCAACTGTAACTGGAACAAGAACTATTACCTAGGCAAACAGGAAAGTGAAGTATACTGGGGAGTGGGCATTGCTGGGCATATTGGATGTGGTCTTGTGAGACAAGGCAACTAGAAGCAGTCAGTGATCTAGGATGGGCCGTAGCCAAGCTCCCCAAGATTATCTTATGATAGAGTTTTTCCCTAAGTTGCTTTTAGGAAGATACAATTTTGGCCTGTCTCTTCTGTAACATTATTTTGGAAAGGGAGTGAGGCGGTTAATCTGCTCTAGGATCGTGTCTAGTGTGTTTTGGACACTCATCAAATCTTGGTCAAGTGTTTGATTGTTCTGTGCTCTTGTGGTAACTGTCCATAGAGTTTAAGGGAAAAAAAAAAAAAAAAAGAAAGAAAGAAAGAAAGAAAGAAAAAGAAAAAACCTGAGCTAGCAGAGAACAGGAAGGCAAGGACTGGGATAAGAGCCTGAAAAGCCACAAAAATCAAGGGCAGTAGGTATGGAGCAGTCCTGTGAACTGTGTCCTCAGGTTTCAGACATGCGTGGACTGGTCAGTGCCCAAAGTGGCCAGAGCAGGGCTTTGAGTGAACCTTGAAGATGCTGCCTGGGTAAATTTTTAAGCAGATCTAAGCTAGATTTCTGAAGCTTGTAGAGGTAGTCAACATGTACCTGGGTTGTATGTGTATGCAGGAGTATAAAGCTGATCTTTTATTTGGTTACAAGCTGATTGTAGTTTTTATTTAATCTAGTTTTTTAGCTATCTCTGCTACAAATGCAGGCCCATCCTAATTGCCAGTGATCAAGGGTAGGCCATATCTAAAGATGATTTTTTTTACAGCAGAACTCTACAAACTTTAAAATATATATATATTTGGTACAGGGTCTCACTGTGCAGCTCAGACTCCTAGTGATCCTCCTGCTTTCAGCCTCTTTAGTTCTGGCATTACAGGTGTGCACCACCATACCTGGACTTGGTGGCTGGCTCAGCCTGCCCGGTGGCAGGGCTGGCATGGCATGTGGTGCCAGGGATTGAACCCTGATCCCTGTGCTTGCCTAAGCAGGCACTTAGTCCCCTGAGCTATCTGGCTGGCCCTCTACCAACTTTTACTGACCTCTCAGTATGGGTAGGGAAATGGGAGGTCAGGGCTAACAACATAGAAGCTGAAGCCTGCCCTGACTGAAGTGCCTTGGCTTGAGCTTGCACAGCATGTGGTGGGGGTAGGTCTGGTGGTGGCATTGACATTACAGTCAACAGATCCCCAGAGGGCGCTTAGGCCTCTGGACTGGATTATTTTGCATTTTTGATGGCAGGTTTCCAAACAGCAGCAGGAAGCATTTTGCTGTGCAGATTACCCCCATAGGAGAGTTTTAGCCAAAATAGTTAGATGACCACAGCATAGCTACCCTGTAGGACTTCATGCCTAATAGAGCTACTTCCATCCATAAGCAGGGTGTACTCAGCATCTGTCAGTGAGCCCATTTTTCAGATCAGTTCATCCCAGTATAGCACATGGCACCCGGACAGTTAGGTCTTGGTCTAAGGTGTGCTCGTCAGCTTTCCTGGTCAGAAGGACAGTGGCTGTTAAAGCATGGAGACAGAGGTGGGAGGAAGCAGCCCCTAGTGACCAGACCCAAGCACTTGCACAGGTGGAACCCTGAATGCTCCCAGGGGTTGACAGTCTGAGGAAGCATCATTGTGTTTGTGAAATCAAGGATCCAGATTCTACAGAAGCCAGCAGCTCCAAGAGCTTTGTGGAATTCTTTTTGTAACAGAGCTTTTGTGTCTTTCTAGCAGGCAGCTTGGGTATCATTAGTCAGAAGTGCTTTTTCAAAGAAAAAACAAGTTTTTGCATCTCTGGTCAGTTGAGTAGAAGTCAGCTGGCTTTTGAGTCCAGACAGGAGGTCATTTTTTTAGAGAAACAAATAATTCAATTTATTAAGATTTTAATGAACAGAAGGACTAGAAGCCCATCTCAGCCAGGAAAGAGGCCTTTGTGAAGAGGGGTTGCTGACAGGAGCCAATGAAGGCAGAAGAAGGCACTGATTAGGTCCAGGCAGGTGTACCAGCAGGCTGTGGATGGCAGAAGACTGAGGCAGCATACATGGAGGGCAGTTACAGCAGTGTTGACAGCTCAGAGATCTTGAACTTGTTTTACAGGCAAAAGAGGTTTATGTCAGCATTGAGAGCCTACGAATATTTTGTAGTCTTGCAGCCTTGGTTTTCTCTCTGTCTCCCTGTCTCTGTCTCTGTCTCTGTCTCTCTCTCTCTCTCTCTCTCTCTCTCTCTCTTTTCTTTTTTCTTCTTTCTTGGGGGACCATAACATACTAGAAGGGACAGAGAACTGCTATCTGGAGCCAAATCTGTTGCTAGGGCTTCCTTCAAAATAGTCGGAGAGTTCCCAAACCCTTGTGGCAATTAACAATCCAGAAAGAGTGAATGGGTTGAGAACTGCAGGGTGCAAGGGCATGGCTGCTCGTTCACAGCATGGAGCTCTCGCCCAAGGTGATTAAGTCTGTCAGGCTAATGTATGGCTGGATGACTGTTTGTGTTTCCTGTGACATCTGACAGCAATAGGGTTTGCAATGAGATGGCATGGTTGATGGCCAGGCCCAGAGGCAAGTCTTCAGTTTATACCTTTTGGAGTAGAATTTTTCAGAACTTCAGGATTGCAGTTATCTGTCTCAGCTGATGCAAGCATTATCTTCCACTCACAGAACAGTCAGAGTTGAAAGCGCAAGTTAGGGCTTGGGGAGATAGCTCAGCAGCATAAGTGCTTGCCTGGCAGGTTTAAGGTCCTGAAGTTCATCCTTGGTACCACTTCTTCCCCCAAAAGAAAATGCAGAGTTAAACGACAAGGAAGCTGACAGACTTGGTGCAAAGGAGACAGTCACTTCTTTTTTTTTTTTTTTTTTTTTAATGTATATATATTATGGCCAGCTCAGCCCTGGGGGTGAGGCTGGTGCAGCATGTGGTGCTAGGGATTGAACCACGGTCCCTGCAGTTGCCTAAGCTTGCCTAAGCAAGCACTTTAGACCACTGAGCCATCTCAATGGCCTGAGTCACTTCTAACTTGAAGAGGAAGTCTCAAGAAGTGGTGGGGCACTGGCTTATATGGGAATTTATGTTTTGTGCCATGTCCTCTCAGGCTGCAAGTTTGAACCTGGCAAAAGGGAAAAAAGTCAAGAGTCCCACTTGCCCCAGTGGTGGTACCGGGGGCTCCCAGTGGAAAGATCTGTGTTCTGACCCAGGTTGAAGCTTTTGAGAGTTTTTAATCTTTGTGTGTATGTGTGTGTGTGTGTGTGTGTGTGTGTGTGTTTGTGTCTGTGGTCCTTATAATTCATCACATAGTCATCTATTAGACTGAATTTTCTTATAGACATCAGTCACTTTTAAAAAAAAAAAAATCTTGCTTCTGGGTAACAGTAGCCCCCCCCATGTGTGTGTGTGTGTGTGTGTGTATGTATGTATGTATGTATATATATATATATATATATATATATATATATATATATATCCAGCTCATATATATATTATGGCCAGCTCAGCCTGCCCTAGGGGTGGGACTGGTGCAGTATGTGGTGCCAGGGTTTGAACCGCAGTCCCTGCAGTTGCCTAAGTTTGCCTAAGCAAGCACTTTAGACCACTGAGCCATCTCACCAGCCCTTGCCTCCCTTGCTGATGTTTTTGAAGAGCACATGACTGGGTTGTTTTTAGGTGAAGCAATCTTTAGAAAGGCCATGGCAGCTCACTCAGCAGGGCTGACAGTCTTATTTTCCTCAGTCAAAATCTGGAACTCAGAAGAAACTGCTGAGTTAT
Organism: Capromys pilorides; assembly: GCA_004027915.1. Lineage (NCBI taxonomy): Eukaryota > Metazoa > Chordata > Mammalia > Rodentia > Capromyidae > Capromys > Capromys pilorides. The sequence continues at coordinate 8,152 of PVKN010021130.1, forward strand.
CTTGGGTGGGCACTGGATGATGCCATCCAACCAAGATAGGAAGCCATGAAGCAGAGGGTTGGGGTGCTCCATGACCAAACACAGGCAATGACTAGCTAAAACTAGTTCAAATGGCTGGAAGTAGACTAGTTGGGAGCCATGGGTGAAAACTATTGGCAGCAATTTCAGCAGCTGATGAAGATGCCAAGGCAGGATTCTCGAAGAGTGGGCCTCTTTCCTGTTTTTTTCTTTGAAATGCAGGGAGTGGTTTGGTTTCATTCTTAACTTCATAAAAGCACTTTTTCATGCATGCGTGGGCTATGAGTTTTGGCCAATTAATCCCCATCTCCGACTTCCTACCTGTGTGTTCTGTTCCCTCAAGCAATGGTGCAACAGAGAGTGGGTGCATTTCAGAGAGAGACCATACAGATCCCCGCCTGGCTGTAGCCCTGATGGTACTCAGATTCAGCTTAGCTAAGGACATTGGGAGGCCTCCGTTATGCCATATGTTTTTTGTTTGTTTCTTTATTTATTCATTTTGTGGCTGGCTCAGCCTGCCCTGGTGGTGGCGCTGGCGCAGCATGTGGTGCCGGGGATCGAACCGCAGTCCCTGCAGTTGCCTGAGCCTTCCTACGCAGGCGCTTTAGACCACTGAACCATCTCGCCGGCTCCCGTTATGCCATATGTTGATCACCGCAGAAGTGTAGCTGAGGGCCCAGTCAGCCACTTGGCCCAGTGCTTCCCAGTCTTGGTGCACAGATGGAGCAACCTATTGCGTACTCTCTACCCCTCACTGGCACATTCATTCAGCAGATGCCCAGAGGTTAACCCTTCCAACCCCCTTTGCTGGAGGGTAGTCCTGACTAACAAGAGGTGATCAATCTCTCCATCTGCTTGAGCTGGGCAGGACTGACCCGCAAACTGGGGTACCTTTAGGGATCTTACTGGAATCAAGCAGGCGGGCAGGTAGCTTGCATCTTCCTCCCTTTGTGGTCCAGGATGAGCCACTCATGCAGGGATCCAGGAATCTTCCTCCAGACCTTGGAGGGAACTTCAGAAACCTAGAGGGCATGCCTTCCCAATGGGGCCTAGAGAGGTTTTTGATCCCTTCACAACAGCCACAACTGGTGACCAAAGAGCCTTGAATAGGACCCCACTCTCTCTTCAGTGTTCTAACTCCTGTGGGAGGCCAACTGTCCTCCAGCACAATGACCTGGGTCCTTTCCCAGCCATGTCAGGACCTCTGGAGCCACCTGGCAATCTGGTTCTTTGGGTGAGGACAGTGTTGGGGATCTGTCTGCCTGCTGGGCATGCATGTGGGTGGTTGGGGCAGGCAGAGGGGCTTCTCCTGGTCACCAACATTTGCTGTGAGGACTCTGGAATCCAGGCAAGGCTGAGACAGGGGAGCATTGAGACTTGGGAGGGGACAGAGTGATGAGGAACCCCTAACCAGACATCCTGGAGAAGACCATCTTTATTACTTTCAGCCCAAATTTCCCTGGGCCTTGTGCTTTTTGGTCAGGAAAGCATGATTAGCCACACACTGTCCCTCCAGATAGTGAAATCCAGTGATGGTGATTCTTAGGGAAAATAAATCAGAGATTTGGCTGGAACCCCATTATGCATGAGGCTGAGGCAGGAGGATCACTCCAAGAGGTCTGAGCTCCATAGTGAGTTCAAGGCCAGCTGAACTAGTAGTGAGACTCTGTCTAAAAAAAAAGGAAAGAGGCAAGAAAATAGGGTTGGAGATGGAGTGAGACACTTTTTGGGACAGTTGAGTAACAGGTGGAAGGAGGGAGGAGCTGGCAGGGGATGTATGGATGTGTATGGGCAGTGGGGAGAGAGGAGGAACAGGGTGTTAGAGCCTGGGGAGGAGCCATTTAGGAGGCAGAGTCTGTGGTTCAGGCATGGCTTGTCTGTCCCTGGCTCTGGCTGCAGCCCTGGCTGAGGGTCCCTGGGGTGGCCCACTCAGTCCTGCTGGTTCCAGCTTCATGTCCCCTCGGGCTCCCCTCCAGTGCAGAGACCTTCAGGAATACAACCCATTCAATCAGGGCTGCACCAGGAACTGGTACCTGGCACTCTTCGCACCCCTGGGACCTCCGTGAGTCTGCAAACCCAAGAGTCTGGATGGGGTTGGGCAGGGTCAGGAAAGCTGAGTCCCTCTCACCTGGGCTCTCAGGCCCTGCCCCTCACTATCCTCCAGGGTACTACATGAGCCCCCAAACCCTTCCCTGGGGAGACCTTGCCCCAAGCAGTGGTGTATGGGAGCTACATGGCCTAAAGCACAGAGGCCAGGGCCTTGCATTGGCCTCTCTTCCCAGGTACATGTCTGATGCTGTGTGGCTTCAGAGACCGCTGGAGCCTGAGGGAGTGCCCACGCCAGTCCTGCACAGGCCGATGTGCCCCTGCACTCACTGTCACCTGCCCTGCCTGGAAACGCCACCCCAGCCTCTGGGCCACTGCCCAGGGAAGGGTCCCCCAGGGGGTGGGGAGGCTGCCACCCTCCAGGAGGTGAGAAATGGGGTGGCTGCAGAGAGAGGGGCATCAAGGGGGAACCCCTGGAGTAGGCTCAGTGCTTGGGGCCCAGGAATGCAGACCTGGGAGGCAGGGCAAGGGAGAGACCACAGGCTTCCAGTGCATGCCCAGGGGTCCTGGAGACAGCAAGAGCAAGGACTGCTCCTCCTCCTACTTGGTTACCCTCTTGGAGGACCAAGACTGGCTTTGTGCAGTGAGGAGGATTCATCTATCAAAGGATGTTTGGTCCTGCTGGACATTAAACTCAGGGCCTTCTCACTGAACTACATTGCCAGCTTTTTGAAATTTTTATTTATTTGAAACAGGATCTTGCTATGTACTTCAAGGTGGCCTTGAATTCACAATGTGGTCCAGGCTGGCCTCAGACTTGCAGCAAATTTCCTGTCTCAGCTTCCTGAGTTCTGGGGTTACAGACACATGTCACCATGCCTAGCTAGGAGCTTGTGAAGTTTCACATGAAGCTTGTAAAGGGAAACAGGAGCTAGGGGCTGAGCATGGTGGTGCACACCTGCAACTCCAGCACTCAAGAGACTGAGGCAGGATCATCATTATGAGTTTGAGCCAGCCTAAGGTACAAATTAAGACCCTCTCTCCCTCTCAAAAAAAAAGAGCCCAGCCCCTGGCCTGAGTCCTGCCGTGCCAGCCTCGCCTTTGCTCTGCTCAAAGGCAGAGGGCTGGCTGTGCACCAGGGAACACACGTTCCCTCTTTGTCTAGCTGCCCACTGGCCCTCCATGGCCCCGGATGCAAGAGTCTCCTGGAGCAGCCTCAGCTTCCCGTTCCCCCTTCCGTCCCCGGCATGGCCAGGAGCATCTGCGCCCACTCGCCACCACCTGAACCCCTACAAGAGGCTCTGTACCTGCCTTGCCAAGAAGAGCCTGCCTGCCATTAAATTAATATCTTTCTTGGGAGTTAATGCCCTACTGTATGTCTGTCCTGGGTGTCAGGAGCTTGGGGCAAGGGGGGCCATCAGAGTCCGGGACAAAGTCCGGGTAATCCTGGAGACCTGAGCTCCAGCCCCAATGCTGCCTGGCTCTATGACCTTGGGCAAGATGCTTACTGTTTCTCCTATCTGTAAAATGGTGCAACAGTGCCAGGAATGGGGCACATGCCTGTCATCCCAGTGCTTGGAGACTGAGACAGGAGGATTGCCCAGTGCAAAGTCAGCCTGGCCTACTTCGCAGATTCAGTAACTTGGAAGGATCCAGCCCCGGCCCCGTGGCACCTCTGTCTGGCTGCAGGGGGCGCCAGCTGCCTGGGAATTAGTGAGCCTGGCCCTCCTGTCATGCCTGTGGCCATGCTGCTGCTGCTGCGGGGCACTCGACAGTCCAGCTCTTTGTCCCCACTGTCTCTGCCTCACCCTGATCCCTCCTCCCACTGGGTGGCACGTGCTGATTCTGGTCCTGTTGTTAGGTTGGATCCAGGCTGTGGGAATTGTAGGCCTCTGGGGATGAGTGAACACAGCCCAAACTGGCTGTGCTAGTGGCCCAGGGTGACAGTGGGACTAGGAGCAATGTCACTGCCTAGGGCTAGTACACACGAGTGCAGCCTGCACCAGGAGGGCATGGGCTGTGGTTACATTCCCCTGCATGCAACTGGCTGCTGTTTGGGAATTGTGGGGCCCCACACTATAGAACTTTGGGGGATTAGGAGTTCCAAACAGATACCAACGGCCTGACGTCACTGCTCGCTGCCACCATAATGTCCTGTGCAGCCACGGCACAGGGGAGAAGGTCACCCTAGAAGGTCTGATGTGCTCGTGTGGTCCCTGACAACTCTACCCAGCAGAGGAGAGGCCTCAGGGTCCCTGCCTAGGCCAAAGCCTGGATATGAACCCTGGAGGTGTGCAGGTGGGGAACTGTGCCTCCTGGGTCACAGGGCACTGAGAGCATGAGCCAGTCTGTCTCTGTCTCTGCCCCTCCTGGGTGTCACTGGCTGCCTGCCACTCAGGAAAGTGTTCAGTTCTCCTTCAGGTCCTCAGCCAGCGGGGGTCTTCTCCCGTGACGTCCCGGACCCCAGCTTTCCCAGTGGGCCAGCACATGATCTTCCTGTTAACATCACTGCTGCCTCCCAGTGCTGGGATTATAGGGTTTCTTTGAGACACACAGTCCTCAGGCTGCAACGGGCACCCTGCCCAACCTCCCTGGGCAAACTGCCGCCCCTTTCCTGCAGGCCTGGAGCTTCAGTTGAGGCTCCCATGCCCCCTCCCCAGTTCTGAGAACCTGCTTTAGGTTCCAGCTGTGCCCCACCCACCCGGGGCGTTGAGTTTCGGATAAGACAGGGGTCTTATCAGGTGCCCAGGGGCCTGTCATCCTTGCCTGGCCCTTGGCTAGGGCCATAGGGTGACCCCCACCTGCAGAGCAGCCAGCACCTAGAGTTCCCCCCCAAGAGGCCCCCTCATCAGCCATAAGTGGGGTGGAGGCCCAGGAGCACCTCCATCTCCAGGGTCCTCCTTCAAGGTCAGAGAGATGGGGTGAGCTGGCATACTACGGTGAAATCACTTCCCTCTCTCCCACGGGGTGCAGGCCCCTCATGTACATTTAATTATTATTATTGGAGACAGGATCTCGATGTGTAGCTCAGGCTGACCTCGAACTCACAGCTGCGTCAGTCACCCAAGTGCTGGGATTATAGACATGCACCACCATACCTAGTAGTTATTTTTATATTTATATTTATTTTTTGAAGCAGAGTCTTACTGTATAAGTCGAGCTGGCTTAAAACTCAGTGGTGATGCTCCTGTCTCAGCCTCTTAGGTGCTGGCATTACAGGCATGAGCAAAAGGACTTGGGAGCCATTCCTCAACCCCCACCCCAGTGGTTCTCTGATTCCCAGGTGGCCTCTGCCGTTGGGTGGAGGATGGGCTGGGGCAGTGACCCCCCCGGGGCGGGTACATCTGGGCCTAGGGCTGAGGATGATAAGAAGGCTGAGCTCACACCAACACACTGCAGCCACCTGATAATGGGTCCCGCTGCCTCTCGGGCGTGACCTGCTCTGCCCTGGCAGCCCCTCCCGAGGGGCCCCTGTGGTGGCAGAGTGGGGGGCGCTGAGGCAGCTCTGGTGTCCTGGACACCGGCGTCTCCCTCTGTGCCTGCCTGGTCCTTCTCTCTGGTTCCTAGGTGACAGAGAGCCAGAGGTCTAGAGGTCGGTCCTGCCACTACCAAAGCCCTGCTGCTGTGGTCAGTCCTGCACCTGGGCCTGGTGTCACCTCCAGCCTTTGCCGCACCTGGGGAGTTGCCAGTCTAGTTCTAAAGATGAGGAAGCTGGCACTGCTCGGAGTGAATTCCTTCTCGGGGGCAGCTCCCAATCCCTCAGGCCCTTTCCCAGGGCAGTGAGCTCTGTGCTTCAGCTGTGTGTCTCCAGGGCAGAGTAGCACCTTGGATTCATTTTCCCTTTTTTTTTTTCCCCCCCTTTTCCGGTGTTGGGGATGGAACCCAGGACCTTCACACCAGACTACAGCTCTGGCCCTTTGCATTTTTTATTTTGAGATGGGGTCTTGCCAAGTTGTCCAGGCTGGGCTCAGATTTGTACTCCTCCTGTCTCAGCCTCCTAGAGCCCTGGGATGGCTTGTGTGCCCTTACACCGGCTAAAGGAAAGTGGATGGAGGAGGTGAGAAGAGGGAGACAGAGAGCAGGACAGCCCGAACACCAGGCCTTGGACCAGGAGGGAGGCTCAAGAGAGAGCACAGCAGGAACTGGGGGAGGTGGCTCTGGGCAGCTGCCACTGCCACTACCACTGCCACCACCACAGGGGCTTTTGGCTTCCTTTGGGCCAGGCTGCTCTGTGGCCACAGATGCAAGCAGTACTGCTCAAAGCCACCCTCACTGTGTGTCCTTTCCCTGGCCTTCCTCGTGTTTTGGGCTTGGTCTCCCCACTGACCCCCTCCCCTTTGCCTTTCCCCCTCCTGCTGTCCTTTGTCACTTTCCCTCCTGCTCGAACTATCTGCCTCCCCATCTACGCCCTCCTTTTCTTCAAGCACAGCTTCCAGGAACGGGGGCGGTGGCCATGACTCCAGCACAACGCCCGCCCGTGTGGTTCTTGGAAGCCTGGCCAGGCCGGGGGCAGCGCCACACAGGGTCCCTTTTGTCTGCACAGCCTGCAGCCAGGCCACTTTCGGCCTCCCTCTGGCTGAGGCAGTTTTGCTACAAAGTCTGAGATCCTCAAATTGGCTGAGGCATCCTGAATATCGACCATCTCCTTTTTTCTTAAGGACAAGGAAACTAAGGCGGGGGCTGAGCCGGGCTGTTCCAGGCTCCCGCAGTCAGGGCCAGATATCCGAGTTCTTTCCCTCTTTCTGTAGACAGAAAGGCCCTGGAGGCCCAGCAGGTGAGGCAGGAGCGACGGCCTCGGCTGACTGCCACCTGTGCCAGTCTTTTGGCAAAAGCCCTGTTCATTGAGCTGAACCTCCACACAGGCAGGTGGCAAAGCACAGAGAGCTCTGTGAGGCTGTAACCCAGACTGGCCTGGGGGCTTGGAGCACAGGCCCTGCTGCAGGTTCTCCGGGCCACACCTGCATGACCTAGGCTGGGCAGGGAGCAGGGCCATCAAATGAGGGCATCCCTTGGAGCACTGGGGGTGGGGGTGGGAGTGGGCTGGGAGCTGAGCAAGTGTGCTAGCTGCAGCGAGGACTGGGTGTCTGGCTCAAGTTTAGGGGTGCCTAGCAGGAGTAACTTCCTTTCTTGTTTCTACTTCCCCTCCTTGGCCTGAACCTTTTGCACTTTCTGGACTTAGTTCCTTTGGGAATAACCACAGCTAAAGATTGATCACCTCATTTTTATTGCTTTATAATTCATGATTTTTGTCTTGTTTTGCTGTAGATAGTGTAGTCCAGCCTGGCCTTGAACTTACAGGGATTCTCCTGCCACAGCCTCCTGGGCACTGGGATTATGGGTGTGGGCCACTGTGTCCAGCTGGACCCCTCATTTTTAAGTCCTGTACCACTACCTTGGGTCACCATCTCAGTGTATCTTGTGCTGTAGAAGGAGCTGGCTGGGCTCCTACTTGGTGTGAAGACTGGGCCTGCTGGCCTCAGCTGCACCCTGGTATGAAGCCCCATGCCCCATGCACCCTGGCATAGAAGCCATGCC
>PVKN010021131.1:0-15650 GCA_004027915.1 Capromys pilorides
CTCTCTCTCTCTCTCTCTCTCTCTCTCTCTCTCTCTCTCTCTCTCTCTCTCTCTCTCTCTCTCTCTCTCTCTCTCTCTCCTCATCCTGCTTCCTTCATTTGATTGGGACAAGACCAACTTACTAAAAAAGGAACACAATAAGCAAGAAGAGTTAACTCGCCTTGGCCAAAATCTTAAGCGAGTTGTCCAAGGGTGGGAGATTCTTCTGGGCAGGCCAATCTGTTTTTTATTTGTTGTTAATTCCACAGTATGGAAATTGTAAGAGGAAAAAATGCTATCTTGCTCTCTGTAGTACATTTGCTGCTGCTATCATGCCTTCTGTGCTGAAATGTCTCTGTTTCCTTGCCATTCATCTCTCCTGATTGGTTTTGCTTTTCTTCTCCTAAGATGTTGCTAAATTTGCTTGTAAAGTTTTGTTTATTCATCAGTGCTCAGTTGAAAGGTGCTGGATCATTAATCTGACTATTCAAGGTTAACCAACCTTTATGCTGAAATTGCCTTTTATGGAACAGATTTCAAGGTTCTGCAAGAGTTGAGTGCTACCTCATTTTTGACATTTCAGCAATGAATCCTGTTTGAAATGTGATTTGAATCCAATCATCATCTTATTTGTGGAGGAGGATAAAAATACACAGATATTGCAGCAAAATTGCATTTCTTCTGCCCCCCCTTGTGCATTTTGATTTAGCTGTAGTTTGCTAGGTGGTGCCAAACAATGTCATTCCTATTTAATTTTGTCTTCCATTCTTCTCCTTACATACATTTTCCCCAGGAAGGCTTAAAGATATTTCTTTTATCTGTAACATAAGTCTTACAGGGCTTCTCAAGGGTGTGCATGGAAGAAATTAAGCTTACATGGTGACTCCTATGTGTTATTGCAAGTGCCAGGGTCACAAGGTTGGAGAGGGCTTCTAATGCACTCAGTTAAGCAATCATACAATTATTTATTTCAAGGAACAAATGAAGAATTCCATCCTCCAGGCCTCTTTGTAAATGTGTGAACGAGTTTATAATGTTTCCATCTCTGAGTATTTGGATGTGGCATTTTAATTAAAGACCAAGCCAGCAAGTAAGCTTTGCCACTCTCTGTGATCTGCAAGTAGCCCGCAGTGCTTACTACCAGGAGGTGCTTGCTCGGTCCACGTCCCGGGATTCTGGTTTTCCAAGCAAAGAGCATCCTGCTCTTAGCACTGGACCACACTGGCTAGTACCAGTCAGCCTCTCTTTGTACACTTATTCCTGTAGGCTCTACCACTTGCATGTAAATTAGAACCATGTTTGGGTTGACTCTCACTGGCAGCTTTCTGGGGGCACCCGCTTCCTGCTGCTACCTGCAGATTCTCTCCCTCTCATTTTTTAAAATCTCGCTCTTTTAAAGGTTTTCAACCTCACATTCACAGATTGCTTACAGATTGCTAATGTTCAGTCTTGTCCTCATGTGACTGTGGGGTGAGTAAGGTAGACAAGATGAAGCCTGTGGATCTGGCTGAGCCCTGCTTCTCTTCATTTAAATAATACAGATTTGAATGGGCACTGTTCACAGTGCTTATTAGTTGCTTTTGTGTCAGTGTTGCAGACTGGGTAGCCTATAAGAGAGAAATTATCTTAGACTTCTGAGTAGTATGGTGCCAGTATCTGTGAGGGCTTCCTGCTGTACTTAGTGGGCACAGCCAGAGAAAGGGAGCAGGCACCGGCATAGTAACGGAGACAGCACAGCCTTCACTAGCTCGTTCCTGTGGTGACAGCATCAATCTCCTGAGGAGGCCAGGATGCGCCTGACCTTAACACCTCTTCCCACTGTTACAACTTCTAGATTTCAGTGGAGACATGCAGATTATAGTCATGGTGAGAGCATGGATCTTGGTTTACTTCCTGACTCTGCCACATTCAAGCTATGTTTGTGACATTGCCTCTATTTCCCTATTTTTAAGTGGGGATAATAATAAACCTCAAAATACCATGAGTGCACTTCAGGGGGCAATCCTTGCAGAGAGATTATATCATGACTCATACATCACAAATTTTCAAGCACTGATTAATAGCAAGCTGAGAAGATGATGTCCTTGCTATAAAATCTGAGACTCCAGCTCCAGGTGGCTGAAATACTTCTCCTTTGGGGAGGAGTCAGCCAGTGATATCTTTTCATGGAACAAATGTCCCTCAACTATTCATTCAAACATTCATTTCTTCACTTCATCCTCGTCTCCTAATTCCAGACTCTTAGGTCAACACTGCCATAATTTAATGTAGGCAGGATATTTTACCCAGGCAGCCATAGATCCTGAGCTCTCTTATGTGGGCTTTTTCTTTGCATCTCCCATTATTTCAAGATCTTCCTTTGCATTGAATTCTCATTGTCTACTGGGAAAAGGAGGAGCCCAAATCCTTCTCATTCATCAGCCTCAAATCGACTGAGCATCTACTCAGCACTAGTACTGGGGATGAGCAGACAGAATTCCTGCCCCAGTGGACCTCAGGTCCTAGGGCAAAGAGCAGAAGTACAGTAACCACAACCACAACAAAAGAGAGACATGGTTGATGGAACCCTAAGTTGTGAGATGTTTGGGAAAGAAATTAAGGTGTTATTTTAAAAAGGTTCTTTCAATATCCTCATTTGTCAAGTTCACGTGTGATGCATAGCAGGTCCTCAGCAGTTTCTTGTAGAATAGCTATCAGAGGGAGGTGAGGGGTTCCAGTACAGATGTTCACACAGCCTCTCAGAGGAGTTGTTATTCAAATTGCAAAGAGTAGTTTGTGAGTTAGGAAGGACAAGATTGACATAGTTGGTAAGAAAGATGAAGGGCAGCAAAGATCGTCAGTGGTTTGAGGGACTAAAAAAAATAAAAATAAAAATCCTTCAGGTTGGAAAGTAAAGAGGAAGGGGTTAAGGTGCTGATAGAGTTCTCAAAGATGACACTGAAAGAAGGTCCACTGGATAGGGAATGTAAGTTCCGAAGAGGGGAAAAGCTTGAATATTATCTGATGTGCAAACGGAAGTGAGTAAAGACTTAATGGAGTCAGGGCTCCCAAGGGATTGCCACAAATCTGTGCCTGTTTTGGACTGGTGAAGCCAGAGGGTGACTATTTGTCCTTGAAAATAAAAGTCTGTTTTGAGTTCCAGCACCAGACTTTAGTTACACACTTTATCACATTTCTTATCTTTGTCACGGATGCCTAATTTCCTGGGAAGGAAACAGAAGTTAAAATATGTTGCTCCCCTGTGTGATTTTTAGATCCTTTCCAGGACACTGCTGCGTGGCCTTCTTCTTGGCAAACTGCTGCTGTCACCAAGCACCCCGGTTTCTAGGACCTGCCTTAGCTTGGCAGATGCAAGTCTTTGCTTGTGAGAGAAGGAACGACCTAGATTTAAAAGGCCTGGTGGGCAAAAACATACAAACAAACAAAGAAAAAACTCCAAACAACAACAGATGTTTAAAGAAAAAAGTTTAAAAAATAAGCCATAACTTAAACTAAAGCTATCTGAGAAGCTAAATCAGCTTAGAGGATCATAAAAGAGCTATAGAATTACTGGAAAGAAGAGATCCAGCATCACCCAGCTGTTCAGGGCTGCCTGATTCATATATTTTTAACCTCGCTGCATGGAGGATTCTGTTTTTCTTTCAAGTGAAGCTGCCTTTCTTGCCAGTGTGTGCAGGGGTCACTGGGCCCACCAGCTCCACAGCCCTACATCTGTCTTTGGCCCATGTTCCTCCTCCCGCTCCCTCAGCCCCATTTTCAGGCTCTAGGTGTTGAGCAGAGGAGCTGCCTTCATCCAGTCTGTAGGGAGGCAGCTTGTGGCTCAGACCTGACCAGTCAGAGCAGTGCATTTCCAGTCACTGACTGTTGTAAGCCAAATATATACCTATCAAAACCAGTGACATGAAGTCTGTGAGATTTTAAAATTTTTACAAGAACTTGGGAGATTGGAGGCTTGAAGGTGCTTGCAGCCATTTGACAGCATGTAGAGCCTTAGAAAGAGAGCTATTCATGGAGATCAAAAGGTACTATAAAACTGATAGAGACAAAATCCAGAACTCAATGACACTACCTAATGGTGATCTCAAAAATTTAGCTTGGAGCTATTCAGCTGCTCCAGGTAGTAACCCCACCCTGTTTTTTTCTTTTCTTAAACCAGTTAAACTTTGCATTTCTTTTTATCATTTGTAATCAAGACTTAGACTTTGTGCAGAGTGTTCATGGATACTTTTAGGTCTCTGGCTAGCTTGGTGAGGTGGCTCTTAGAATGGGCCACAGAAGAAGTCTAGCTGGAAGGTTGCTTTTCTCACTGTTGGGGATACTATTGCTACTCCTGTGGGCTCTGGCAGAGAAAAGAGAGGATACGCATTGAATATGCACAGTGCATGTGACCCTGCAATGGCCAGCCCATGGCCAGTACCACAGGCATCCTTTGTTTAAAATGCTTTTCAGTCGTTAATGCACATCTCACTTTTTTGTTGGTAGTGCCCAAGAAGATGATATCATTATGTACATCACAAAACACCAGACATCTGGCTTTTGAAATATTAGATTTCCTCACCTTCATCCCCTATGTGATTTGATTCCCATAACTCTAAAGTCAAGGCTCACTTAGTCCAATTATTCTTGTAAAAGCTGGGATGCTTGATGTCATATTCCTCTATCTACCTGTGGGATGAGTGGTGGACATTGTCAAGCATCTAAAACTGAGTGACCAAAGTGAACAGGGGGTCAGAGTCTCTGGGTACTAATCAACGATGACCATCTTGCTCTGAAATTTAGCTTACAGTATAACCACCAAGCAAATGAAGACAGGCCAGACAACCCAGGAACTCTAAAGCTTGAGGCTTCTCCCAGGAGAAATGAGGCTATGGGCAGGTAAGGCCTTAAATGAAAATCTGTGCAGCCTTCCCAGACTTGGAAACTATAGGACTGCACCCCTTCAAGTGTCAGATGTTTATACTGCCCTGAGAGTGACTGTCACATCCTTTTGAATGGCAATGTAGTGTGGCTGGTGAATCACCCCGGCAGAGAACACATTACACCCCATTCAGAAGGCCAAGGTGCACTTTGTTCCCTTGCATGGTGTCATCACATGCCTGTGCACTGGCAGGTACACAGGAGAAGCCCCAGCGCAGAGCTATATGTGTGCAGCTACGCACCCAGTGGACACTGGTCCATTAATTAGAAGCTTTGCAGTCAGTGTTAGCACATGCATGCATACTTTAATGTTTCCACTTATGCACAGAGGTATTGGCATGTCTGTAAGCTTCACTCTTGTTATTTAGCTTCCAGAGTTGCCGTTCAAATTATTCTCAACATTAGAGGTGAAAAGTAAAAACCTGCCTCCCATTTCTTTCCAAATCTTGAACTCAATAGAGTTGAGGTGAAATTTTTGTGCATTTTTAATTGCATTAAAATGCATGGACTGATTATTTATGGAATGCAATAGAAAACAAAACAGAGATGCTCTGTCTTTGGATTTTACAATTTAGGAAGAGCCTGGGATCAACAAATCAATATGTAAGAATTACTATATCAAGTGGTTATAATTTTAGTTAAACAATGAATCATAAGGAATTAATGTGACAGCAAACAGCTAGGTCAGTGCTTGGCCTTGAGAAGCAGAAGACAGCTTTTCAATGAGCTACCCTCATGATGGAATTTGTGTAATAAGAGTGAGCTTATATAAATATCCGGAGAGCATTCCAAGCAGAAAAGCTGGTTGGTATAAAGTTCTTACTAAAGAAACAATCCTGTAAAGGCTCAGGAACTGAGCGAGAGGCCCTGGAGCTGGATTTCACAGGACAGGAGCAACGACATGAGATCAGGTTGAGAGGATGAGAGGGAGATGACACTGCAGAGCAGCCCTTGAAACCTCTGAGGCTGGCATATTATGTGTGGTGGAGCTGTCCTGTGCATGGCAAGATGTTTAACAGCACACTTAACTGCACTTCTGTAGCAGTCAGTGCTTCCTAGAGAAATAGATTTAATGCAAAATGTGCAACTCTATGAGGATTTACAAGATTGGTTTGCAATGGGTGTCCACAGAGTCAGATGTGGAAGAGTGCCAAAGGTCTGTCCATGCACTGGCTATCGGAAGGATCCAGACGAAACCCTGGAGCTCACTGTAGCATCCTGTGTGAACCCTTACCAGGAGGCCAAAGGGAGGCTGAAGGGTCTGTGTCAGAAGGCTACAGAAGACATCTGAGACAAAAGTGAAGCCCAGAGAGCCTCTGAAGGAGCAGAAGCAAGTCTCCTTCTCTGTTTCTCTGTGTGCCAGTCAGGCCTCAAGCCACCCAGGGTAATTCTTCTGCTTTCAGTAAATCTGCTCAGCCACACTCAGAACTATGCTGATCCAATTTAGCTGGTCATTTTCTACTCAAGTTGACACAGGCAGTTAATTATCACAAGCTCCTAGATGCCAGTACATTGCACTCCTTAGCTGCAATGGCAACATTATTTCTAGACATTACTGATGTCCCTTGCAGGCTTCCAAGTCATTACAATTAGACTAGCAGACCTGAGAGAAGTTTGGATTTCATTCTAGATTTTATGGAAAGCCACTGAAAGTTTTAAGCAGGAAAATATCATCATTGTATTTACTTTTTTGTGGTACCCAGGGCTTTTGCATCCTTAACCCCATTTTGTTTTTTATTTTGTGACAACATCTCATTAGTCACTAAATTGCTCAGGCTAGGTTTAAACTTGTGGCCCTCCTGCTTTACCTTCCCAGAGTGCTGGGACAACAGGCCTGTGCCACCATGCTGGGCTTGATTGATGCCTTTAAATGATAACTGTTACTACTGTGGATGAAAGGATTTCAGGAAGGCAAGAACAGAGGGAGCAAAGCCAATCTACATAGCCATAGATCAGAATTCCTTGGTGAAAGGTGACAGCTACACAAACAAAGTCCTGCAAGCAGCTAGATTCAGGAGAGGTCAGCAGGACTTCCTTATGCAGCAGAGGGGCAGGCAGGATGGTAAGGAGAAGATGAAGGGCAATTCCTAGATTTTGCGTAACAATGGGATGCCCCTCCTACTTTGGAAGAGCTCCTGGTGCCAAGGAGGGAAAACACATATATTACACTCATTACAACGTGCGCTAATAAATGCACACACAAAATGTTTTGGCAGCTCTGAGGAAAGAGAGCATAATTCTTTCAGGAGAAGTCAAGGAGATTTCTCAGAGGCTGTGGAAGCTTCTCAAGAACAAACAGGGTTTTCATAAATGGAGGAGAACCTCAGTGTCTGGTCTATAATAGGAGGGATCCTAGGAAGTAGTCTTTCAATGCTCCCTACAGTTGCTGAGGGAAAGCAGGCTCAAGGTCACTGTCCTGAGTTCTGGCTTAGAAGCTAGGGTGGGTGTTCTCTAAGCTATTACCTTTTCAAAATTCAATTTTTAAGTTTGTGAGCCAAGGCAGCTTTGACTTGAATCATTAAAATGCTTTGCAAACATTTTAAGATACCGGGCCGGCCAAATAGCTCAGCGGATTAAAGTGCCTGCAAGCAGGCCCAAGTGCTGGGGGTTTGGTCCTCCAGGGTGCGCTGAGAGGGCAATTGAGACTGGGCATGGTGGCGCCCTCCTGTAATCCCAGCTCTTGGGAGGCTATAAACAGGCTGATCACTATGAGTCCAGTGAGACACTGAACGTCCTAAAATACAAAAAAACAAAAAAGTTTTAAGACACTAAATTTTTTTTTTTTTTTCAAATCAACACACATAGTCAGAGTTTTCACACAGCATGTCTAGATAATGGGTATTGTCTGGATCCCATTGTTAAGTACATCAAATCTTATACTAAAAGAAAATTACATTTGAAGAAATCAAGAGAAAACAAATTTCACATCATTTATTTGAACCTCTGGAACAATAATTATTATTATTTTTTTGCATAAAGGAAGAAAACATAAAGTTGAGTTAAACATCATCATATCATACATTCTATGCACGACCAAACTATATGACCCTGATGGAGTACAATCAAATCCCCTGTGCCCTCTCTCAGCTGTCAGGGACTTCTCCTTCTGGCTAGTAGCCTCTCTTAATGAGATGTAGATGGTGATTCAGAGTAGATGGTACTCCATAAATACTGAGGAGCACTCCAGATTGGGACCTTGAGAACTAAATGGTATGCTAAATTCCGTCCTTCCTTTGCAAGGATTAAAACACATCTCTCAAATTGACAAGAAAATTGGGTAATAAATTAATCATTTACAGTTTAGTAAATATATGCACAATTGAAGTTACATGTCACCATGCATATTTTTTATCAGATAAAACATTAGATGAGGGATCAACCATTTGCCCTACCACCTTCTTTGTAGAAGAATAATGCACCCACGTCTTCTGTAATTACCCATTGCAAGATACTCGCTATATCAGGCAGGAGCTTCTTGTCTTGTGTGTTTAAGAAATGTTGCACAATAGACTGGGACATAACCAAGCAGAGCCCAAATTAGACTGAGCATTCTGTATCCCTTGTAAAAGTTTATTTGAAATTTGTTCTTGGGAGGTTGGGATAATAAGTATATGTTATATTAAATACATATAATATGGTCTTTTTTTTTTAAGTGAAGTTACTACAAGTTTTATCTTCCCACAGTAGATGTTACAATGTCATATTATTCCATCTTTAAAAATTAAATTAAGTGACTCTGAACATCCAGTTACTAGGATTTTAAGCAACTAGACCACACATCTGATTATGGAGAGTAGAATGGGTGCTCTAATCCACCCAGGTTGTTTAGGCCCTCAGACGTCGCCACCGTGCTTGGCTCTTAGGGAATAGGTGCTGCTCTTTGGGATATTGTGAGTACTGCTGGGGTATTTATTCTTACCCACAGCCTACTTTCAAGGGGACTGCTCTCCTAATACTGACTGACACTGGAACAATTAATCTTTGTTAGTGCTCTATGTTCAATGGCTTCTAGACATTGAAGACTCAACAGAGGACCCATGGTCTTCCCAACTCTCTTTCAGTCTTGAGTTGTCTCCCTCTTCCCAAAATTCCTTGCTCCTGCTAACCCCACTCTGTTTCTTGCTGTCTTCTACCTTCTTTTCATCTCCCATTGTATTTGCCTACCATAGCTTTAGAAATTTAATACTGTTTTCCTTCCTGGCTGGTGAGTTTGAGAAAGGTCATGGCAGTATGTAATTACTTTGTGATATGATGGCTATAGTCCAGATATCTTGTAAGCAACCAGCTAATTCATAATTTTATCTTGAAAACTGTTGAGACTTAAAGGGTTCTTGTTTTCATAATGATTCTGGGGAAATAGTATAACTGGTTTTGTCCAGGCGGCCTGGGAATTATGATCAGCCTATGTCAAGAAGGAGGAAGAAATGCAGAAGAAGTAAGTCATTACGTTTACAATTATTATTGTGGGCATTTACTTGATTTTGGAGACCATATTTAATGTTTAGTCCATATTACCAACATGTACAACACCATGTGATGTAGTCTCCTGTGACTCTGAATCTCAAAAGCTTTGACTGCGTTCAGGTCTGGTGACTTTGGTGCTAACCCCAGCCTTAAATATGAACATATGAGACTGTGAGTTCAAATCAGGCTCAGCTGTTGATATGCTTTTTGACCTTGAGCAATCTGTTTAATTTCATACTGTTTATTCGCTCATCTAAAAACAAAAGGAATAGTGCTGATCTGTACATATTGTACAGATTAATTAGTTTCTGAAGTGCTGAGATCAACAGATGAAAGTCTTTGAGTGGGAAATTATTTTGTTTTTAAAGGAGTAATCGATGTTTGTGGATAAAAGAGAACTTACTGAACTGAATTACAGGCTATGGGTAGGAGTGGGGGCTGGAAGAACAGTGCTTCTTGCAAAGAACCCTACATTCACCCCAAAATAGCAGTGGAAAATTGCTTTTTCTGTGATTTTGGAAGGATGAGAAATTATGCAAAAGAAAAGAACAAGAATTACAGGAGAATATATGCAGTCAAGACATATTTCAAAGTAAATTTCATAGATAAACAATTATCTATCTTAAAAAATAGAAAAAAAAGTGTTTTTTTTTTTATGTCATCAGGTCATTATCAAACTTTTAAAACCTAAATAACTAAGCCAAGACCTACAAAGAGCTGTGATGGTCCTTATGCCCTAGCTGAAAAGATTAGGTTAGGAATAAGAAACAATCCATTTTAAAAGCCTACAAGTATTTATCATGGACAGACAGCTAGCACTTAGGAGTATATTCCTATTTAAAATCACTTTTGCTCCTGTTATATTTTTTCTCAAATAGATACTGTTATTGCCTTTGATATACAGGATAGAGAAAATGAGTGTTGGGGAAATTAAATGACAGTCAATGGCCATTTGGTCAGATAAATGATCCAGCAATATTTTGACCTCAGGATTCTGATTCCAAAGAGTCTAATTATACACTCTTTCAGGAAAGTCTAAGGATGTAATGATGTTCCAGATAGCATATGGAAATGAATGACTTCCTAAGGATCACAGAAATTGGAATAAAGACAAGACATTTTTTGTTTAAAAAATCAGATTTTTTTTTTTTTTAAAATTTTATTTATTTATTTGTTTGCTTGTTGTGTTTGTTTGTTTCTTTATTTATTCATTTTGTGGCTGGCTCAGCCTGCCCTGGTGGTGGCGCTGGCGCAGCATGTGGTGCCGGGGATCGAACTGCAGTCCCCGCAGTCGCCTGAGCCCCCCCAAGCAGGCGCTTTAGACCACTGAACCATCTCGCCGGCCCCTAAAAAATCAGATTTTATGACTATCAAAATAATGCTTTTTATCATAGACATGGTGGAAAATACCAATAAAATAGAATTTCAAAATCTTTCAGAGTCCCTCAAGCCCAATGGAAACTGTCAAAATTGTGTTGTATTCCTTCATAATCTTTTATGTTTGCATTTTTATAACATAATGATGGTCATGTTCTTCAAAATGCTTTTCAAGTAGTTTTAATAGCTGTGTAACTATATACCCTTTAGCTATGGCATGGTTATCTTAAAAGTTTTCTTATTTTTCAAAATCTTTATATCACTTACTCTTTTTATTTTTTAATCAACTCTGCAATAGATATTTGTGTAGAAAATATATAACTATATTTTTATATAACCTTACTATAGACTAACACAGTTGGGATTTTTATATGAATAGAAATAAATATGATAATATTTCTTAAGTGTGGTTCTAAATGTCTTCAGAAATGCTGTAGTGTTGCTGTTAGTGATGTATATATTATTAGCTTAATGATAGTGATAGCTTCATGTATATATACCCATGGCTGTATATGCATTGATTTATGTACGTTAGATAGCGCATTATAGATATCAAAAATGTATAACTTTGCATATGGTTTATATATTTATAATGATATTTAAAAATTAACACTAATAGTCTTATTCTTATGACAATACCAGATTATTTTACTTTGGACGCAGCCTCCTACACAAAAGAATTACACATTTCAGACAAAATTTGATAGCAGCCATGAGGAGCAGAAGTTGAAGGACCATTGACCCTTGGAATGCAACTGGGGAAAATGTCATGCATTTGGCACTTACCCCTGAGGGACACCCAGATCCATAGGGTACAAGGCAAATGGAAATCAAGAAGAAAGCTGTGCTCTTAGTGAGTTGGACAAATGTAGGTACGAGAGTTGGCTGTCAGAGTAGCAAAAGGGGAAGATCGATGCCTAAGTACAAGGAGGAAGAAGCACCAGACACAGTATGCCCGCAGCAGCTTCCTGGACTACCGGTTGATCACTGACATATGTGGGAAAGACTCTGTGGGAACTCATGGGGAGGTTTAGCCTGAAGGTTGAAAGAACCAGGAAGACATCTGAGCTGCTAAACAAAGCAAAGAGAGTAGAAATCTGACCCTTGCTAAGGTAGCTGCCTGCCATAACAAAAATCAATGCTTCCTTCTCTGAGTAAGATAACAAAATCTAGTCTCCATCCTGATTTCTGCTGGTCTACAGAAAGCAGTTGATGATTTTTTTCTTGTTATTTTTCATTTCTTATAGTTTTTTCTTTAGAAAAAATTTCTTATAGTTTTTCCTTTCTTTTTTTCTTTTCGTTTACCAGTTTTGTATGCTTATATGTGGTAATCTGAACAACTAATTTGCAGACAATATTATGCCATACAGCAACCGTTAGTGAATTTCGATTGTTTTGTTTAGTGAAGCTCTGTATCACGTCTTATTATTATTATTATTATTATTATTATTATTGTTATTATTTTACTATTTTATGTTCTCTTTAAATGATACAAAAATGAAAGTAAAAAATCTAGTCCTCATAATATATTATGCATGATATAAGTAATAATTACTAACTGTGTGAAAAAATAGGAAAATATCACCCGTACTCATGAGAAAAAAACAGTTAATCCTGACATGACCAAGATATTTGTGGGCCAGTAAGATAGTTCAGTGTTCTAGAGTGCCTGCTTAGGCAAGCTTAGGCAACTGCAGGGACCGTGGCTCGATCCCCGGCACCATACGTTGCACCAGCCACACGCCCAGGCAGGCTGAGCCAGCCATAACATAAAAAAAGAAAGATATTGGAATTAATATAAGGACTTTCAAGCAGGTAGTATGCATTTAAAGAGGAATTTAAATGAATGAATAGTCATATAATAATGGAAATTTTATAATTAAAATATTTGAAATGACAGCTGCATTGGACGGACTTGAAAGCATTATGGAGGTAACATAATAAGTTATTTAATTTAATGTGCATTAATGTAAGGTATTGAATCTGAAGAGCAGAAAAATCACTTAATTATTACTAGAACAGCAGTGGCATAGAAAGCAACATTAGAGGTATAACTTTGAGGTAATAAGAGTCTCAGAAAGAAAAGAGACAAGATGTTATGTGACCCATAGGTGAAATCTTCCTAAATTTGGTCAAATAGTTCAAAGCTAACATATTCAAAGGTCTCAGGAGAATTCAGGAAGGGTAAATATAAAGAAAACCACACCTACTGTAATTTAAACTTCCACATCAGAGTAGTAGCAATAAAAACTTTAAAAATAAATAAATTTATGATGTGGAGAGATAGCTTGGCAACTTAAGCACCTGCTTGGCAAGGGCAAGGACCTGAGTTTGATCCCTGGTACCACGTACTTTGCCAGCCCTGCACTGAGCCGGCCCCAAAACCCAGGCCTGGTGACATATGCTTGCAACCCTACTGCTAAGGTGGTTGAGACAGGAGAATAACTATGAGTCTGAGCTAGGTAGCGAGACCCTGTACCAAATAAATGAATGAATGAATGAATGAATGAATGAATGAATGAATGAATGACTAAAAATTAATATACTTTAGAAATCCTGAAAGTGATCAGAAGAAAGCATGCATTACATACAGGGAACCTTGGAAATGATTGGAAAAGAAAGATCTGTTGTACTTAACCTTGGTCCAGGAATCTATGTAACAAAATTATCCTTCACAGATATTAATATAGATGGTTTTAGACAAACTAAAATATATTTTATCATAGTTCAACCACTACTACAGAAACTGTACATTCAAGAAAAAAAAAGAGTAGAAGAAAGACATTAGATAAAATGTGTGTTTAACATATCATGTTTAGGTACAAATTCTCTAGGATGCATATGATCATTATGTATATCTAAATTGTCCCAATAAACTTAGTAAAATATAAATAAAAGCAAAATGTCAAGGCACTTTACATTATTGGATTAGAGTGAGAGATACAAGTGTGAGTTTAAGTTTTCTAATATATATGGATAATTATGGAAACACCAGGGACTAGAAGCAAAGGGACCCCAGAATATAGAGCATCCCTTGACCTTTCACTATGCTGTACACTGCTAAAGGAACCAACACTAAGAGCTTCTATACAGCTTCTACACCGCTGTGTATAGAAGTCAGGCAGAGCAAGCTTAAGAAGGACTAGGAATGTCTCTGTGTTTTGCAGAACCACAGCGAGCACTCCAAGCATAGCGAGCGCATGTTAGCAAGAAGCAGGCCTTATCTTCCAGGGACTTCCAGCAGGAAAGCCTCAAGAAATTTGAGAATCTAAATAAAAATGAGAACAGCAGACACAAATCCATGGAATGAAGCATGGATGTGTGTGTACACACTGATGCAAACAAGTAAGAGTGAAGAGGATCATTTCTGCATCACACTGCAGCAGTACAGATTTGTAGTCGAAACACATACATCCTTGTAGTGTCCTGACCAATGTTAGGCTGGTACCACTTAGAACCTGAGCTAATTTGAAGAGTATAAAATCACCTTTCATTTAGGTTTACAAGCCTTTTAATAACTAACAGCCATACTTTTACAATTTATTTTTAAAGTGTAGACTTCTGTAGGCAAATTGTAGTTTTTACTTGCCTCTTAGCCATTTAAAATTTCATATAAAATAGAAGCCATTCCTGTTTTCCTCAGAGTTATTCCACTGTCTCGGACATGGAGGCAACAGAAGATAGTGAAGATCGAAGGACACGTTGATGTTTCCAGAAAACATTAAACGGCATGAAATACAGATATTTTAAAAATATAAAATGATTATTTTTGAGCAACTGTTATCCTTATGATAACCATTTTATCTGTATCTAATAAACTAGCCAATCACACCAAGAAGATGCTCTAATTTTTACTTTACTGATGAGGAAGCATACTTAGATTAAGATCCTGAGTGGTGGTCATTGCTGAGCCAGACTGCTTAGTGTGAAGAAAGGTACTACCAGCCCTGTCATATCCGCCCTTCTTTGTCTTCACTTCTGAGTTCTATCTGAAGACAAGCTATGCATTCACTCATTCTGTGGTTTTCCTTGAGTTGATGCTGCTTACCCAGAGGTAACCTACAAAATCAGGAGGGAGACTTCCTGCTGGTCAGTGAGGCAGAATAAATTTCAGAGGCTCTCGTTGAGGTGGGGTGGGACAGCAGATAACTGACCTTGTTTGTCATCACAAGTTAGGAGAACAGGAAATAACTGTGGATGTTTAGCTTCATTTTTCAACCAAAACAAAGAAATGAAGATAATTTTCTCTTTATTTTTTAATAGATTTTCACTAGAATTCAATCCGTTTTTATTGAAGGGTGGTTGAAGTAATAAATATAGTTTTTTACTCCAAATAGTACCTGTACAGGAGCGATACACTGCTCTCTGCTCGGTAGGTTTCAGTTCTTGGTGCATACAGTTACATGGAGTTGCTGTCTTCTGCCACCACTACAGCCAGCCACACAATATCTGTGTAGACATACACAAAAATACACACACACACACACACACATACACACACATACACACACACCTTAATTATGTGTAGAATCTGTGCCTTTAGAAAATATACTTCATTCCACAAAGCACTGTACATGGTTCCAAAGTTAATCTTGAGGGGATTTGACCTTGGAAGATACAAAAGATGATTTTTTTTTTTTTTTTTTTATACAGGTCTTGCTTTGACTTGCGCTTGATCACCCAGCAGAAAAGCTTAATTATGAGGCATAAAACACAGAGCTAGATTAGTATGATTAGCTGTAAAAGGCTTAAACCAACAGCCTCCAACATTGCCAGTTTCACCGGTAACCCACTGCAATTATGGAACATTGGACTCTGTATGCAAATACTTCCTCTTAGTTCAAAGAGAAGAAATTTTTCTTTCTTTACCAATATTGATTAGAAAATTTATCACGTCTACACCCTGTGCTCTG
>PVKN010021132.1:0-15652 GCA_004027915.1 Capromys pilorides
TCTTTCTATTTTACTATAAGGTCTCATTCAGCTGCCCAGACTGGCCTCAAACATGCAGTCTTTCTGCTCTGGCCTCTTAAGTCACTAGAATTACAGATATGTCCTTGTGCCTTGCTGGTTTGTGTCCTGAACTTTAACTTCAGTAGAAGCAGAAATACAGACTATTCCTTAAAATATGAACTAAACTCAGTTAGCTCATCATCTTTCTGATTTAGCTTTATTGCCTTATCCTTAAAAGTAAGACAATTCTTCCCTGGAATATAAATTCCAGTCACATAACTGCATTAGAATTTTCATCCTACCTCTTTCCTGACTTAAAGGATAAGAAAACAAACAATAGATGTGAATGCCATCGTTTCTTTTTGTTTTAATGCTTTATTTATTTATTGTTTATTTATTTGGTACAGGGTCTCACTATGCAGCTCAGCTCTCAGCTATGAGTGTCACCTAGAGAGAAAACATTCTCTCAGGCTTTCGCAGAGAACGAACTAGTCAATCAATAGCCATGACTCATCCACATGGCTGAATTCTTATTTTCATAATTAAGAATTTTACACTATCTCACTATGCAGCTCAGACTCCTAGTGATCCTCCTGCTTCAGCCTCCCTAGCACTAGGATTACAGGCATGTGCTATCACACTTGTTTTTGGGGACAGCACAGCATGCAGTACTGGGGATCAAACATAGATCCTTGTGCTTGCCAGGCGGGCACTTAGACCACTGAGCTATCTCCCAAGCCCTCCCTGGGTTCTTCAAGCCCAATTAATTAAAGTTTCAATGCAACCTGAAAACTTTATTTTAAAAATTTACTCTTTTAGCGCTAGTTTTAAATGTTCCTTATATCTGTCCTAGAAAACACAGTTAGATAAGCATAATGAATTATATTTTATAATTTTATTACTTTTAATAAGAAATAACAATGAGATAGTTTCAAAACACATTAGTAGGACAGCCACAATAGTTAATACAATGCATATTGTTGTCTTCATAATAGTTGTTCAGAGTACAACATGCAGACATGATAACTTTTCTAAACACTATTGGTACAAATATTTCTTCTCACTGAGCTAAGAGAAAGTAGTTGTATGCATAGTCCAATATTTCCTAATAGTAGTGGGTTATCGGCAGAACTGGCAATGTCAGAAGCTATTGACTTGAGTCTTTTCAGTTCAGCATACTTATCTGGCTTTACTTTTTATGCCTCATGGTCAAACTCTTCTGTTGGATTGTTAAAGCCAAATTAAAGCAAGATCTATATAACAAAACATGTAACTTTTGTATCTGACAAGGTCAGTTAAATCCCCTTAGGAATTACCTTGAAACCATGTACAGCGTTTTGTACAACTTTTGTCAATATTTTGGCCCTAACCCTTTAAGGTCAGTGAGGACTCAGGACACAAGAGAACCGGTACTGTAACATCCTATAATTCTGTGGAGTCCCAAATTTTCTGTTCAAGGAGATTACGGGGCCACAGAGGAAAGGGATTGATGATATATAGTGTGCCTGAGGAGAGTCACCTAGAGAGAAAACATTCTCTCAGGCTTTCACAGAGAGCAAACTGATCAAGCAATGGCTGTGATTTATCCAGATGACTGAATTCTTATTTTCATAATTAAGGATTTTACACGATCTCATAGCTGATACTTTAAATCTCATCTTTCACCATCCAGGATAACAGGGATGAAAATTTGAGATATGTATTATTCTCAAGACAGTCCTACATTTTTGTTATACTACATACAACTACTTTCTTTTGGATTTTAAAATTAAAGAATTTTTTAAATTGCCAGTAAGTTTCCTTCTTTGTTCTGTTCCATTTCCCTTTTTTAAACTGTCTCTTGGACTCCATTGCTTTCTTTCTACCTCCCATCCACTGGCAGAGTGAGCTTGCTAAAAGACAGTTCTATCAGGTCATCTAGTGACCTGGAGTCCACTGCCGAGACCAAACCAAGCACCTGTGCTTATACTTCCCATTAAGACCCACTGAAGGAACAGAACAGTATCCCACACCCCCAAAAAAAAAAAAAAATCCTTAAGCACTGGGTAAGATAAACAACCTACACATACAATCCAAGAAAACTAGTTCATACTTGCGAAAAGTGGAAGCAAACTAAATCATAAAACATGAGATGGGAAACTGTATCCCAAGACATGAGAGAAAAAGTTAAGTTAAATCAACAGGTTTAAAGAGTAGGAAAGGTTTGTGAAGCTGTCTAGGCTGGGGTGGTGAAAAATTACATTTTCAACCAGAAGCCATGGGGAACTTACTTCCAGTTCTTCTTCCCCAGAATGTAAAATGAGCAATGGTGCCATAAATTTCCTCTGCAAAAATCTCCAAGAATTGCTTTCTAAAGAAAGTGGTATTATGCATGATAAGCAGAGCTATTGTGGACATTTGGGCAGAGAAGTGATGTAATATTAAGCCATGTCAAAAACTGATCAGAGGGCCGGCGAGATGGTTCAGTGGTCTAAAGCGCCTGCTTAGGAGGGCTCAGGCAACTGCGGGGACTGCAGTTCGATCCCCGGCACCACATGCTGCATCAGCGCCACCACCAGGGCAGGCTGAGCCAGCCACAAAATGAATAAATAAAGAAACAAACAAACACAACAAGCAAACAAACAAATAAATAAATAAATAAAATTTAAAAAAAAAAAAAACTGATCAGAACACCAGAGATGAAAAGAGCCACACAGCTAAAATAATCCTCCTTTGGCAGTTGCAGCAGTCCCAGCAGAGTCAGCCTGCTGCCTACAAGGACCTCCTTTGGAGGACCAGCACCGCACTTGTTCACTTCTGTGGCACTTTCTCTGAAGATGAAGGTGATGGCAGAGCTGCAGAGGAGATGCATTTCCAATGTCACCATTAACTGAGGAAAACTTGTAAAGTCCCAAGCGAAACTTTCAAAGTTGTAGCTAGTATCTTGAGAGAATCTGGTATCCGGTATCAAGAATAGATTGTTTTCAAAGTAGAGAAGAAAATCCCGGGAGCTTATGAGTAAACAGTAAGGAGCATATCCGTCACTAATAAAACTACAGTCTAATGTATCTAATGATAAAACTATCTTTACCTGTCAGATGTCAAATATGTCCCAAACTTTCATATATGAGGTATGAAAAAAAATGGTGAATGCTTGAACTTTTTAAAAATTAATTACTGTAAAAGATATAATGCCATGAAGCTTCTTCTCACTTCTCCCTGCTTCCAAAATACTCATGCTATTGTTCTTACCTCTCTGAAACAGTTATAGAAGTCTCTTTTCTGAGTATCTCTAGTTGCACTGTCCTGAATTGATTCAAACTGTTTACCTGTTGTGTTTATTTTGACTCCAGGGTAAAGACCGAATCCACAGGGCCAGCTCTGGTGAACAGGTCACTTGTTCCATACCATAATGTTTCTTACAAGACTGCCTTTCTGTTGGATGCATCACAGGAGGAGCATTCACCATATTTTTTATTCTACCTCATATAAAAACACTTGTGGCTCTAGCTGCAATTTTGGGTCCCTGCATGTATGCACCTAATCTCAGCTGGTCTACCTGAGACTCCATGAGTGCCAGCCCTAGTCCTCCGCACTGCCCCATATCTGCTCCTACAAGATGAAAGAAACTATCATAAACCAGGAAAAACTCGCCAACCTGCAGGCACAAGTGTGCATTGGTGGGAAAGAAACTGCTCACAGAAAGAAGGTGGTTCATAGAACAGCCACAGCAGATTGATAAAAAAAACTTCAGTTCTCATCAAAGAAGTTAGAGGTAAAAAACATCTCTGGTATTGGGAGGTGAATATGTTTCCAAACCAGGGAACAGTTACCCACTTCAACAACCCAAAGTTCATGCACCTCTGGCAGCAAACGCTTTCACCATTACAGGCCATGCTGAGACAAAACAACTGACAGAAATGCTACCCAGCATCTTGGATCAGTTTTGGTGCAGACAGCCTGACTAGTCTAAGGAGACTGGCTGAAGCTCTGCCCAAACAATCTGTGAATGGAAAACCAGTTTGCCACTGGAGAGAAGGATGATGACGAGATTCTAGATCTTATGGAGAATGTTGATGAGGCTTCTAAGAATGAGGCAAACTGAAGTAAGTCAGCTTCTGAAAAAATAACACTTGGAAGAAATTACTGGGAGCTGCTGTTTTATATTATGATTGCTTTTTAAAATTATTTTTGTTTATGGATCTGATCAAATCTAGTTCTCTAATATTTTTTTTAGCCCAAGCACTTGTACACTGCAGATCTTTTCAGTTTTTTCTTACATACAATTCATTCTTTGTAGCCAATTAAGCTGGAGAAGCCTGGGAATAAAATTTGAAACAGATTAATAGCATAAAAAAGATACTTATGAAAGAGGACTTCCAGAACTGTTTCAGAAAGTGGCAAGGGTGATGGGATAAGAGTGTTTGAAGCAAGGGGAATTATCTTGAGAGGGGTGAATGTAATGCATCTTTTATTATAATAAAAATCTCTTTAATTTAGATATTTACTATACTTTGATCATATATCACATAATGCATTTTATTCTTACAATCATATTAAATTAATATTTTAATATCTACTTTAATGTTGGAGTTACTAAAGCTACTCAATTGAGGTTAACAAACGTGTTCAAAGTTATGCAGCTAGTCTTTTTTCTTTAATGCAGGGTTTCACTCTGCAGTTCTGACTCATAGTGATGCTCCTGTCTCAACTTCCCTAGCACTGGGATTACAGGCATGCACCACCATGCCTGGTTCATGGGCCAGCAAGGCCAAGGTGGTATAGCATGCCATATTGGGGATCCAACTCAGGACTTTGAGCTCGCCAGGCAGGCATTTATGCTGCCAAGCCATCTCACCAGCCCTATAGATAGTCTTATGGTATATCTCAACCAAATTTGTTAAGGCTCCAAAGTGTACTATTTCATTTAAAACCTATTTTGTTTTCATTTGCATATTTGGTACAAGGTCTCACTATCAAGCTCGGACTCATAGTGATTCCTCTGTTTTAAGCCTCCCAGCACTGGTATTACAGGCATGTGTCACCATGCCTAGACTCTGTTGCAGACTCAGAGCACCCCAGGTTGGGGCCAGTCCACCAGGTGGGAGTGCGGATCAAATCATGGTACCTGCATTTGTCAAAGCAGTCACTTTGTCCACTGAGCTATCTTGCCAGCCCTCTAAAACCTATTTTGTGGGACAGGGATGTAGCTCAATGGTAGAAGTCCCACCCAGCATGTGTGAGGCCCTGGGTTCAGTACCAGGGGAAGAATGTAAGTAAAGAATTACACACAGTATTTGGAAATGAATCAAGTTGAAGGTTCACACAGGGGAAGTATAAGAGACAAGACCAAGAAGCCAGACTGAAGCCCAGTTCCCCAGAGTTTCAAATACTCATGTGTAGAGATTCAATTCTGGCTATAAATTGGCAGTCAAGAGCAATGAAAACTTTTAAGCCAAGGGAAAGTTTCAAGCTGAAGAAACAATACAAGGTTCTCCTGAGACATAGGCAGACCTGGGAGAGGAAAGGATAGGAGGACTGCTATGAAAGGGCGTGGGGGGATATTGCTATGACTGTAAGTGTCTCAAAGACTGAGAACCTCAAAAAAGCACTGTCATTTAAAAATTGTCATGTGCTTGCTCTGAGTCCCTTAAAAACCTAGTTCTGTTTTCATTTATCCATTTTTACTAAAAGAAAAATACAAGTTGAAAACTGAGCCCCAGTTGTAACCAGTATATTTCAGATCCCTGGTGCTAATGAATCAGGTCCCCAGAGGGCTCTGCATTTAGAACAGGCTGTTTGCACACATGAACAGGGCTCATACATTTTGTTCATGAAAATATTCTGAAACAACTGATGTACCCCAGTGTATGGTGTATGTTTTTTATAATTACACCAGAAAAAATCATTCTTTATGGAAATAAATGTGCTTTTTAAAAATACATTTCTGAAAAGCAGCAGGCAAGGCATTAATAACAAAGTGAAATGATAAACAGATTGGAAGTCTGAGAAAAATTCTATATTTGTATTATACAGGCATTGTTTTCATTCCTGGCACCTTATTTTTCATGTACATAAAGAGAATGCAAGCTACAGCAGGGTGAGACAAAGATCAATGCTGAATGTATTACTTGGCACTGGTCAGATGCAGTTTAATAAGAAAAAAATTGATCCATTAAGCTAAACCTAATTTTTGGCAGAAAAATGGTTGAAATCTCTTCTTTATATTGCTAGCTTCATAAAGACCTATAATATTTGG
The DNA here is from genome assembly GCA_004027915.1 of Capromys pilorides. Classification (NCBI taxonomy): domain Eukaryota; kingdom Metazoa; phylum Chordata; class Mammalia; order Rodentia; family Capromyidae; genus Capromys; species Capromys pilorides. Next base: position 6,239 of record PVKN010021132.1, read on the forward strand.
AAGAAACAACTCAAGGCTCAGTTTAATAAGATTAAATGTATTGCAAATATATTTAACAAGGATATATCAAGTTGTTAATGATTGCTATTAATATCAAACAATTTTTGTATAGAATTTTTTATTAGAGCAATTGTAAAATACAACCATAAGAAATGTAATATAAAAAGGTTTTCAGGTAATTTGTAATAGCTACAATCACTGCTGCAGAACTCAAATCTTAACCTACAAGACACAGTAATTTATTTTATCAATCCAGTTTCTAATGCAAGTACAACTCAATTTATAAATATTTAGGTACTGATGTTTAGTCTGTGCAGCAAAGTGCAGAAGAGGCTCCATCATGCAGCGGTGCTAGTTCATGGGGGGAAACTAGGAAGTGAAGGATTTGCTATGACAAGGTGCAGAACGAGTTCTGAAAATCCAATATTAATTTCAAAGAAATCATTTTAATTCCCCTTCACTTTCTAATCATGAAGAAGACAGCAAGTTTCAATCTCAAGTTGCATACATTCATGGATCTTCAAAGACAGGAAGGATTTCACTGACTATTTGCTTCAATCTGCCCATCTATGGATACAGAAACTATAGCTGAAGACTGATTCTGTAAAATCTGGTAAGTATGCATCAATTTGGTAAGTATTCTTAGAGGGATACTGACTTTTTTATTCATAAGACAAAAAATCCAACTACAGAAAACTAAAGCTACAAATATAACATGTACCAAGTTGAAAAACATAGATAATAAATTCTTTCTTACCTAAGTCAATAAAGGTGTTGGCTTGATTGCTCAAATTCTTCATCTTTTTTATTTATATGGATGTTTACCATCTATTATACTACAAAAATCCAGAAATACACACGAACATACATATGCAGTGCATATACACATATTTCTCTTGGCATTTAATCTACATTTAAAGCTTCTCCACAAAAAAATAGAATATTTTAAAAGTCTTGAATTATACAGACATTTATTCCACAAAATATATTTTCAATTACTGTATTTCCCAAAATTGAGAAATAATAGTCATGGTCTTGCACATATTTTTTAAAATCCCTCCATCCTGGGTACTGGGTGATGAGCTAGGGTCTTTTTACCTCCAACGTACCAATTTAAATTTCTTCTGCATCAGGAAGGAAAAAAAATATTGTTTTCATTTTAATGCCTGCCCTGTGTTCTAAAGCACAATGCACAGGAGGTCTCGGTTCAGTTCTGAGTAGAAAGATGCTTACATCAGAGAACTGTCACCCAGGAATAGACAGGAACTGAAAGATTACAGGTATGGAAAGGGTATACTCTGGACCCAGATACTATACAATGTATCACTTGAGTAGGAAAGACATCTATAACACTTTCAGCTCACAGGAGGCTAATTAAATATGCCACATGATGACTATACTTATTATAATTTGTAAAATCTGAACACTTGCACACACTTCTATTTTCATATGCAGGACAGAACATTGCAAGAGTGATGTTGAGTGGTCAAATGCTGTGATCTCTGGGTCATAGGGAGCTTCAGTTACCTATTATTCTGTGTTATAACTCCTGAATATTTTAACTACGAAGAATGATATAAGAACTCTATCAATGATTAATTTGTATTATAAACATATAAATCACTTCTTGGTTGTCATGCTAGTACTGATTTAGAAAAATACACACTTCATCTTACATTGATCTGTTTTTCTAATTATTCATCACTAGAACCTAATATGACTACTTCTGCAATTTACCTTCAAATTTATCCTTTTTAGGAGATGAAGTAACCAAAAGATAATGAAAACCCAAAGTAAATTACATTGTAGCAGTCTGACTTCCCTGAAGGAATGGCTACACCCCTGTAATCTGCTCAGCTCACAACTGATAGCCAAGGGAGTCAGCTCTGTCTAAATCTTTGCTAAACTACGACTTTTTTTTAACACATAGCATTTGTCTTCAGGACATCTATCAAATATTTAGTGTATATTCCAGAAAACTTAAATTTTCTATTAAACTGCAATCTGCATTATGAATCAGAGCTTAAAATGTATATAAAATCGAGTACAGTGAGTTCATACCAAGACATATAAAAAAGAGATGCTTTGGAAATTATGCTTCATTTTAAAAATAAACACATAATGTAAAAGAACTTAAATCTTTCATTTGGTGAGACTGGTTTGCTTATAGAGTTTGAATATATATATATATATATATATATATATATATATATATATATATATATATATAACTTACCAAGGGGGATGAGGATCATCATTCTCTTAATGAAATTAAAATTTGTCTTTTTTTTTATTATGGCCAGCTCAGCCTGCTCTGGGGGTGGGGCTAGCACAGAATGTGGTGCTGGAGATCAAACCGCAGTCCCTGTGGTTGCCTAAACTTGCCTAAGTAGGTGCTTTAGACCGTTGAGCCATCTTGCTGGCCCCACGAAATTAAAATTTGAATACTGCTATAAAAGAATACAGAACAACTGAATCACTTACTTAAAAAATGAAACCAAATCCTAACTACATATACATCCATGCAGTATATGTGTATGCATATATACATATGTATGCTATATGTATACACACATACACAAATATACATAGCACATACATGAAGACAGATGGAGAAAATATACATATTTAATTTCACTAATATAGCATCAAGAAAGCTAGAGATGATTACACTGTTAGAAACCATTAAAATTATTAATTTAATTATTACAGTAATCTCTAGAGTAAAAATAATGCTTTAATAGGAAATGCAAACCATCTATCCTTCAACTGTATTTAGAAAAAAAAAAGGTAAAAATGTAAATAGTGGACAGGATATACAGAAGTGATCAATACCTCAGAATTCACTGAACTGTGGAAAGGAAATTACTATAAGATAACAAACACTAACAAAAACACAATCATATGAGGAGAGATCTTAAAGTATCAAGGATGCTAAAAGAGGCTTAAAAGGAAAGTAAGTTTTGAAATTGATGAAAAGTTACAGTAGACATCAGGCTGAACTGCAGTTTAGGTTAGTGGATAGTCCATCAAAAAAAGATATAAAAGAGGAAGGCAAAAGTGAATATTACTGGCTATGTCATAAGAATTGATTCTATTTCCTAGAAATGTTTTGTGAGAGGTGCTGTCAACTAGCATGCCTCTGTACTCCTTTAAAAAATTTATAACAAACTTATAGAACAAATCTATAACCATGTATCACCTGCCATATGTCTACTACTGCTACCATAAAATTGCTTTTACTAATTCACACAATGCCTAAGTCCAGAAGTGAGAGATACAATCCATGATTTTTGATTTGTACTTTATAGTGACTTTAAATGTTTCTTTCTATGAAGTTGTAAATAATACACAGTTAATTTCTCATTAATCAGAGTAGAGGTCACCAAAAAGCACAATTAAGGCAAATGTAACAAAAATGTACTTAAAGGAATCAGTGTAAATTTAGTTAAAATTATATCTAGTTAGCTTAGGGAAGGAAAGGTTTATTTAGCTCATAGTTACTGGAGGTTTGAAGACATGCTCCCACTCTGTAGGGTCTGGAAGAGAGGCTGGGGTGCTGCCATGTCCAAGATGATCTGCTCCATACCTCTGAGAGACCGCCACCTGAGGGAAGGGGGAGCAAAGGCTCTGCACCTCACAGGCCCAGCCCCACAAGCCCCACTCTGATCCTCTGGCCCCACTCCTTGAGCCACATGTTTGACAGTTCCATGATTTACATGAGGCTTTGGGGGGAAAACTAGATACAAGTCAACACTCCACCTCTGGACTCCCAAGTCTCATGCACATCCCTTTGTCCTAAAGGCATTTCAGTTCATCTTTAAGAGCTGCCAAAGTCCCAACAGTTTAAACATTGCTGAAAAGTCCCCCAAGTCTCCTCCAAGCTCCAAGACAAACTCTCAAATGTGAGCCCCTATATAAAGGTACAAGATAAATGTTAATAGTCCAAAAAGTATACACAGGAAGATACAAATCATTGGGGTGAAAACAAGTCCAAAATACAGCAGGGCAAACATTAAGTCCTATAGTTACATGTGGAACATCCAAAGCAATCTGTGTCAAATCATGAGCTTCATGTGGCTCTGCCTCTATGACACCCTTGGTGGTGGCTCCCATAGCTTCTTAGACCGGCATTGTTCCCTTCTTGCAGTTTTCCTTAGATGATCTACGTTCCTGGTTTTTCTTTTCCAAACTTCTGGGGTTTCCACAGGGTAGGCTTCTCACTTACAGCTTCATACAATGCCCTCCCCAGAGCACACTGCCTGGCCTCCCAGACCTTCTTCTGAAATTCAGGTGGAAGCCTTCTTAACCTCAGAACTCCTGTATTCTGCATACACCTAAAACCAACACCATGTGGATGCTAAAGTCTGCTGCCAGCTGGAGCAGTAGCCAGGCTTTCCTCTCTCTTGGCTTCAGGGCTTGAGTGCCTGGATTGTTGAGCATTCTGACCATGATTCTGAGAAACAAATTCTCTACCCTGGTCCCATTCTGTAGTCTGGTGGCCTCAACCTCCATTTTGGAACCTGGTGTGGCTGCTGCCTCCATTCTGTAACATGGGGCTCCACAGCTTTCTCCTCAAAGGAAAGTCCTTTATGCTTGCTATTCTGAGGCTGCACAGGGAAAGAACCTGCCACCTCCTGTGATGCCCTCAGGACATCTTTTCTATTTTCCTGTTCCTCCTGGGCAATGGAGATCTCAGATCTATCTTCGTGGTCCACAGCCTTCCTGGTGCTTTCTTTCTGGCCAAACTCACAACATTTTAAATCATTCTGCTGGGCTCTTTACTGTTCATTCTCAGCATATATCTGACTAAGAGCCCCCAAACAATAACCATACCACTGCCCTGATATTTGACTGCTTTGAGATTTCCTTTGAAAGATTAATCAGCCCTCCATGTTCAATCTCAGTCTTAGGCAAAGTCTCTGGACACGGGCAAAATTCAGACAAACTTTCTGCCAAGCCAAACCATAAATGATCTAGAATCCAACAACCAATGCAGTCCTTCTTCCCAGCAGAAACCTCCACAGCCTGGTCTTTACAGGCAAGACTTCTATCAGTCTTTTGGTCAGAACTCTGAACAGAATCTCCTCTGCAGAAAGGCAGAAATCTTCCAGGGCTTGTCTTATTGATGACATCTCCAAACCTTTCCTATCTCTTCCCATAAGCCATTCCCAAAAGCAACGGTGCCACTTCTCTGGTACCAAATTCTGTGTTAGTTACTCTTCTCTCATTGGGATGGAAAGGTTTATTTAGCTCACAGTTACTGGAGGTTTCAAGACACTGCCCTGGCTCTACAGGGTCTAAAGGAGAGGCTAGGGTGCCACCATGTCCAAGATGATCCACTCCATACCTCTGAAAGACCACCACCTGGGTGAGCAGGATCATCTAACAGCGCATGCTATCAGTTTAATGGTTCTGCACCTCACTGGCCCCACCCCTCAAGCCCCACTCTGGTCCTCTGGCCCTGCCCCTTGCCAGCTCCATGATTTACATGAGGCTTTGGGGGGACAACTAGATACAAACCATAACAAGTAGGGTATACTCTTCTTTTTTTTTGTACCTATAATCAGAACTGCAGAATTCCCATTGAAGTAAATGAAATCTTTATATTCCAAGCTTGAAAATATGAGCTCCTTTTTTCCTTCAAGGAGACAAACACATTCAAAGTTGTACAGCTGTACATTCAAAGCACTCAGTCAACCAAGAGATAATTTGCCTAATATTTTCTTTCAAAAGTGCTTTAAAATATCCCTCCACGTATCCCCTCTACGACCATTGGCTGTCATTCTTGCAGGAAGTTATAAGAATGAATCTGTCCACTTATTTTAGCAACCAAAGATTCTAAGAGAAGATATACTTCAGAAAACAGCTCCAATAAAAATACTTATCTCAAAGAATCTAAATTTCAAACTTTTCTGCATTTATGGAAGTATTAAAATTTTTAAATTAGAAGAGAAATTGTGGTTCTTTGTACTATTATGGAAATTATATTTCAGAGGTGACATTGTCAAAAAGCACCATAACAATTTGCGATAGCTTGGAAAAACTTTTATTTAAATCCATAGAAAAGAATATAGTTGCATATCATTAAAAGATGAGATTATTTGACAGACAATAGAGATGAGTACAAAGTAAGTATAGGTTTAAATCTCACTTGTGCCTTTTACTAGTTATGTGACCATGAACAAAAGATACATAATCTGTGAAACACAACTCAATAAAATTGGGTTCTTATTATAAGAAAAAATATAGCTATCTGAAGTCTCTATCTCAGGCCTGTTCAGGAGAGAAAGTCCTTGGGACTTAAGTTATGTCTTTCCAATTTTATAAATATTCCTAAAGTAGAAATACATGGAAAGAATTTCAAAGAACAAACATCAAGTACTTTTCATGTATAAGATGAGACCATGTCTATGTGTATATGACTATGTTAAATATACATTAAAAATTTCCCTATGTCTATATAAGAAATGCTGATAGTATTTTTCTATCCAAAGTGAGAATAGGAATTTTACAGAGAAACACTTCAGGAAGAAAATTTTAACTTTATTTTTATTTCTTTAATGTTGGAACCTGTAACTACATGATTAAAAAATAATTTGGAATATAAGTTATTTCAAACATAGGCATGATTTAAAATAATTTTCATAATATACTAAAGTAAGGAATCCATCATATTCCTTTTCTCTCAAAGAGTGAAGTGAAATTAAGTATAAAATTAAGTATAAAAAGTACTTCACTTTTAGTAGCAGATTAAAAGGACAATAAGTGATTTTAATAGTGCCACTAAAGACCAATCTTTGTATCTATAATAGTGAAAAATTTTCTGAACATTTGATCCTTAATACATGGTCAAATATTCCATTTCACTACCACTTTCATATGATGAAACCATACTACTTCAGAAAAACAAATACACTCTTGGGACAGGAAATAGGATCATTCTTATTCATCTTCATATCTTCACTGGCTTGTCACAATGCTTAGCACATGGTACCTCTTTATTTAATAATAAATAAAAAATGAATGAATACTATAGAAGGTGCCCATTCAATACTTTACTCAAATTGTTAATGAATATACTGATGTCCAACCTTTTGTCCTTAGCTCCATTCTGCTTAGAGACACTGCCTCTCACCTTTAGAGTGAATCTTGCTTCTATCTGTCTAGTGGCTCCTGCCATCTGATCAAAAACGGGCCAAAGGCAGAGAATGACACAAAGTAAGCTAATGGATACTCTCTGCACTAGACTTCACTCTGAGGGCCACAGGAATGAGGAAGCCAAATTTGAGCAGCATAAGAAAAGGTTCCAATCAGAATTGACTGTGCCCTGCCCAAAGATGTAGCTATTAAGTACTTACAAATGTATCATTTTCTTGATCTCACTGCCCTTACCAAGTATCATTCTATTTCTTTACTCCAATTTTTAAGAAATATCTGTGTAAATGTGCCCCTTCTCTGATTTTTTGCTGTTTCTACAAAGGTCTCAGTGATTATCCCATTACCAAGGTCAGGGGTCACTGCCCAGTTCTCACACTACTTCATCTATCAACACTGTCTTACCCAGTTGCCCATTCTTTTCCATTCACTGTAATTGCTTCTCAAGTCTCTTTTCATAGGTTCCTTCCCTTCCTCTGACCACCTCATGTGGCAGTGCTCTATAGCCCTCTTCTCTTTTCATCTCTACTCTCCCTGGATGATACTTTGAGATTCTCAGCTTCAAACGTCACTTATCAGCTCATGATTCTCCCATCCACAGCACCAGATGAAGCCTTTCTTTTGAATTCTTCACCCCATGTCCAGTTGCCTATGCCTTCACTCAGATATCTGAGAAATACTTCAGATGCAACAAGTCCAGCATTGAACTCATCTTTTTTTTCCAAACCTGATTTACCAATAATTGTACAACTAAAAAGATAACACCACCTTTCCAGCTATTGAAGCCAGAAGTCTTGTCTTTTGTTATTTTCTTCTCTCATACCCCTACCTAAACCCAGGAAGAAATCCAGTTCATTCACCTTCAAACCAACTCCAAAACATAACACTTCTCTCCATACTCCAACATTGCTAGCCTGGCTTAAGCCTACAGGTTGGAATTATAAAACTATGAACATTTCAGCTGAGGCCCCCTACACTATCACCATCATCCTCATACTATATTTTAAGTGCAAGAGCCAGTGACCCCTTAAACAATAAGTTTGCTTATGCATCTTCTCTGCCCAAATCCCTAGGGCTGTACACTTTTGCTGAAATAAAAACTCAAAACCACGGCTGGGGAGATAGCTCCATGGCATAAGTGCCTGCCTGGCAAGTGCAAGGTTGTGAGTTCAAATTCCAGTCCCACAAAAAAAAAAAAAAAAAAAAAAACCTCAAAACCCACACAATGGCCAGCAGGTCCATCCGGATCCTGGCTCCTGTTACCTTCCGGATGCCATTTCCTCCTGCTCTCTTCCTCTCCCTATGCCTTCCCATCACGCTGAGTTGCATCTCAAATATGTCTTTAGAGGCCCCTGTTTTGGGGCCTTTGCTCCAGATGGTCACCTTGCCTAACACCATGAACTTGGCTCCTGTGCTGCCTTTTCTTATATCTGCCCCATACATTTTTATATAATGGAACTTATTTAACAACCTGCTACACTCCTGAGGCTTCTGATCCTGTTTTTTTATTCCTTTTTCCCACTGCACATATCACATATCACATATCTCCAGCCAACTTAAAAATTTACTTCTTTGGTATGTTCTCTTTCTGCCTGGTCTTACTAGAATGCAAGCTTCTCACAGGCAAAGTTTATTATCTGCTTCTATGATGGCCCAAGTGTTCAAGTTAGCCCACCACCCAGTAAATGTTCAAAAGCTATTTGTTGAAAGCAAGGATCATACTGCATTTATAAGATAGAAACAAATCTGTGATTACGAAAATCAGAAATTGTAGCATTATTTTCCTAATATAATTGCAGCTTCAACAGTTTTCTTGTTGAAATTCAAAATTTATAGAGAAAATGTAGCACTACTCTCACAACTTTACCTCAAACTCTCCCATATCTGCGACTCAGATCCTGGACTCTTCCGAGAGCTCATGGCTCCTATAGGAGTAGTGCATTTATCAGTGGTGACACAAATGGGCCCATGTAGTATTTTGTACATACGGTGTTAACTTTTATGCTTTAATATATAGGTGTAATATGGCTGAATTATACCTGCTCCAGGAACCATCACTTTTATTTTACTGACTTTTGTGTATTTAAAGCCTCAGGCATAATATAGTACTGAATTAACAAAGCTTTTAGTTGTATAATTTCTACAGAACTAAGAAAAAAGAAAATATAATTATTTTAACATTTGTGCTTCTTCATGGGTTGTACTATGCAAAATTCTCCCAAGCTTACGAAGTGTATGATAACTTCATTTAGAAAA